>JAYMGJ010000342.1:0-185258 GCA_037178675.1 Scleroderma bovista
AGATAACATAATCTCGCTAAAGGTCTATAGCCACGTCACGGTCAACTGACCGTGTAGTCAGGGAAACTAGCGATTATATAAGCAGTTGAACTTGGCAGGATCGTTCGTCTATTATGCAGCAGGATACCCAGATCTTCAATGCAACCTCTGCATACTCTCTCGCTTTTGTAGCATCCATCGGCTTCTTCGCCAAAACTGCTTCGAATGCTCTGCTGCCACGACACGCTTCATGGCAAGACAAGCTCACGTTTATCTGGTTGGTAAGATAAGTAGCAGAACGCAAAGCGATGCAACTTGCTGATACTCGATGTGTCCAGACATTTGATGCCATGATTCATTTTGCCGTCGAAGGACCCTTCATATTTTTCTCCATGTTTGGCCGGACGGTCAATACTAGTAGTGGCGCCTTGGCTGAGATGTGTGAGTTTATCTCGCTCTCTGCCATTCCCTTACATTATTGACCTGGAGCCCAGGGAAGGAATATTCCCTTGCGGATGCACGCTGGGGGGTATCGGATCCCGGAGTTGTATCACTCGAAATAATGACCGTGCTGGGTGCGACTCCGCTTTGTTGTTATATCATGAGACAACTAGTCAAGAATGACCCGGCCCGTCACTACTGGATCGTTATCTTGTCCACCGCAGAACTTTATGGCGGGTGAGTGGCTCCACCGCCGGCATGGATCTGTAATCCTGACGCGGTACAGATGGATGACATTTTGTCCCGAATGGTTGACTGGAAGCCCCAACCTAGATACTTCGAATGCCCTGTACTTATGGGTATACCTTGTGGTAAGTGTGCTTGCTACGTACATGGTAGTGCCGGTCTTGTTAACGTTGTCCTTCACGGCAGTTCATGAACACGATGTCAGTATTTTGTTGCGTTCTGAGAAGCTTATTTCTAATTACATATCATGTTACCAGATGGGTCGTGGTACCACTCTGGTTGATGGTTGATTCTTACGGCCACATTGCTAGGTCGCTCCGCCAAGCCCAAGATGTTGAAGCCAAGAAAAATTGATAGTATTCTGGAAGGAATGGATACCCTTTGGTCCACCCCCGTCGTACTATCTCACTCGTTCGAATACTTCTCATGTTACCCACAGATGCTTGTGACTTAGTTAATCTCCCCATGAAAGTGGAATGAACGTATGTTAACCACCCAACTCATTCAGGGTCGTGTTCGATGAATCTGTTGTCCTTTTTCCGGACACTGTTCGCCGTCGGTACCAGAAACCAGTTTTATTGTCACCGTTGTACGTGTTCCAGATTATGAGCTGACGTTTGCATGTGTATACAACGGCAGGCGGAAATGATTTGGGTGTGATCCCGAGAAGACACTTTGAGGCGATGGAACTTGCAATTGACCTTTCTGCATCTCGTTCCCTCGCGGCCTCTAATTGTCTGATCTATCCCGCAAGTTCCTCGCGTTTGGAAGAGATGCTGATAGGTTCGTCCAGCTGGCATGGCCATTGCCATGATGCATACCAAGAGCTGCCCTTTCTGATTGCTACGTAGTCGGTGCTTTTTTTGTACTTACCTCCGTCTTATTGCCAAAAGTCCACCTGATTTTTGGAAGGACAGTACTGTCCCGTTGGACACACAAGTCAAGCAAACGCAAGTTGGGCCATTAACCAGGTATGGAGCAAATGAATTGCGCCGAATGCAGCCCGTCAGAAGGAACACTTTATCTGAGCACTCCATTTGGGTGAGAATCAGATGGCACCACCCTGGTCCATGGAATCAGCCTCAAGGGTGCCGTTAGCGGAAACCTATAAATTTTCTTGTTTGAAAGGCCCTCAATTGCCGCACCAGAAATCACAAATGATAAAAAGCCTGCAGATTTCGAGTTTATCCATCATGTTAATACCAATGATTACACACCGAGTCACAGTCCTTAGAGCGATAGGGAACCAAAAAAAAATCAAAACAAAAGTCCATTAACTGTCCACTGTCCACACCTGTAATCACGAGTGAAAGGTCTGTCTGTAACATCTATCAAAGAATAGGGCTACTGTCCAGGTAGTACTACAAACCACTTCAATCTCAGACTGAAGGAACGAATAATCGAAAATAAGTCCGTGTCCGTGTCCGTATCCACGATCATGAAGAGTGTCCTAAATTAGGTCGAGGGGATGGGCTTAATGGAGAACTGGGGGGAGGCATTGCCAGAGTCGCCGAATACTGGGGGACTATGAGTACATGCAAAGAGGATATTCAACGGCCGTTACGCACACACGACGATGTAGTTGTCCATCGTTGTCAGGTTGGCGGGGACTATAAATTCAACGGAACCCGCGCTGAGGGGGAACTGGGAAGCAAGTGGGTTGTCTTGAGAGAAATGAGTACAGGTTGGTGGTGAGGGTATTCGCCACACTTACGAATATCCAAGTTCTCTGAATCATCGGTTTGGTAGCCCAAGAGAAGAAGGCCTTTGGCATTCTGCAGCTCAGTGGGGAGGTTGTCTGTTTGCCAAGACGCTTTCTGCATGGAACCGGTGTACCAGACGGCGCCTGCGGTAGGATAGGTGATGGTAGGCCTGAAGGCAATGTTTTCGACTGGCTGCACGGGTGCAGCACGGGCGAAGTAAGAGATGGCCAAAACGAAGGCGAAGAAGAAGGAAAGCAAGGAGTTGAACATCGTTGGAACGTGAGACTCAAAAGTCGTTAGCAATGAGAATCTTGTCGAACTGGAGAGCGATCGTGGTTGAAAGAGAAGGACTTACGGGAGTGTGGGAGGGAAAAAGGCGAGAATTCATGTTTATATATTCAGATGCCAAGACAATAATGGGATATCATTTGTGTGTAAGATTGACATACAACTTACGTGGACCTCTTCCGAAACCAATCGGATTAATACGCGGTTGGGAATGAACTTTTTTTGTTGCTGGGACAACAATGAAACGCATCATTATTTGGATAGGCTTGAACACTTTTTCCTGTAAGGCTAAGCAATATATCAGCTGCATATATACCAGAAAACCTGACTGTATAGAACAGGAAATCGATGGAACAGCCAGGTAATGAGCCCAAGCAAGCCTTCGAAGGGTGTAAGGTGGGGAGAGTCGACAATGCCACTTACCAATTTGGCAAGTCTGGTGGTTCGAGCTTTCAAGAGCTTATGACATGATCCTAAAACCGCTCAATTTCCTATTTTGGACTTATTGGAGCGCTTTTGGACTGCGGGTCAGCCTCAGTCCCACCACTGTAGATTCCGAACGATGATGCGGTTGGACCGTTGATCGAGTCGGAAGGTTGGGTTACTACTCTGAGAGCCTGGACAGCAGTGGACACGGCAGCCATTAGTTATTTTACAACAGTCTGCCCTGGATTTGACTGAACCACGTGTAGAACTTACCTAGCCGGCTGCCGGCATGTGCAAACTTGGCACATCATGATGGCGGCATGACCCTCCGCACACTGTTAATCAGTGGTGATACTACCCAGAAGTGAGGATGAGGGGCGGGATTTCGGCTGTCGAGTTGTCATGTAGTAGAATAACAGGTTTAGATACAAGCCAAGTTTTGGGACAAATTTTGCCCCGACCGATAGCGCAGTCCAAAAAAGGAAGGTGACATCTCCAGCCTGCCAATTTTGGTCGGAGTGAGCTTGTAACCCTAACCCTAGCTACCCCTCACTTAAATGAGGTCTCAGACAAGCCAGAATGTTGGTATGACAGCATTGAAGTAAAGAAAAGACTAGCGAGACCCATTCAAAGGGCAAAAAATATTGGTAGCTCACTCACAGCTGTGCAACTTGGCACCATTCAGCTGTGGGAATAATGGACACTGATGGGTTCGAGGCACACATGTCAGGATTGGCAACAAAGGAAGCCCAAAATCAGGTCAAGCAGTTTATTTCTACGAAGTATAAAAGCCATGGGCATGTAGTAGCTCATATATTTGGTGACCCTGTAGCATGTCCGCCAAATTGCACCCTAGCAAAAATATTTTCTCACTCAATTTTAATGCAATTAAAAATCCATCTTGGGGTTAGCTTCCTCTCATTGAAATAAGTATTTTTGCAAGAGGAAATAAAAATCTGTCTACTTATGGTACCAGACCTTAGCTTGAACAAAATAGGCGGTGCCTAGGTGACGCGCACCATAGTGCGTGTCGAACCGCGTCGCAAAGGCAGGCGTTCATTAGTGAACTCTACTATTAAATCTGCACAAGCAACAAGCGTCTGCCCTAGGGTATGTATGACCCGACATACCGTGATAGACCCTACTCTGGCAAAAGATGATTATGATTCCCGCCGATTGACCACCTCGCAGTCACCAACATGACGTGGCGAGAAACTGGAAAAAAAAATTCGGCATAATATGTAGTGACAACTTGAACTTTTTGTTTGGACAAGTGATAATATGATTGTGTAGCAACCGGTTCGACTAGTCTAGTTCTACACAAACACTAAATCGAACGCCTTGTGGGCGCCCGGTCGCTCTTACGCACCGGGTGTGTGGGACTCCGTAACGATCCCGTTTCAAGTAGGGGACCTGGTAGACAACTTGAACTTGCCAAGGGCAAATTTGCAACACGAACTGCACCGCTTGACTGCGCTTCTCGGCCTAAAAAAGCTCAGTCGTTAATCTTCCCACGAACTAAGACTCTCTTAGAACCCTTGTCAAGCAAGGGAATCCAACCATCCCGTACCTACTCTGCTCATGACTGCGGTAGATCCTGCCGCGACCAAAGACTATGTCTCATATCTCTTCGCACAGGAGGAGCCGCGTCCACCAATTACATGGAGCAATTGGTCGTCAGAAGTATACTGGGAACGTGTAGTCGTGATGATCATCATGCCATTATGCACCTTTGTCGCGGCATATTATACCCCACTATGTGCCAACACTGCCATTTGGATGATGGTCTACTACGTCGTGTCTGGATTGAGTAGGTGCTCTAGCTTGGACTCCACTGAACAACATTTTGAACATTGAACAGGTATTACTGCTGGATACCACCGGTTATGGGCACACCGCTCCTACAATGCGTCAAGAACTCTGGAATATTGTCTTGCTGTCTTTTCTGCTGGTGCATTCCAGGGTTCCATTATTTGGTGGGTTCGTGGCCATCGTGCACACCACCGCTATACAGACACAGACCTTGACCCGTATAATGCTCGCCGAGGATTTTTCTGGTCACATATCGGTTGGATTTTTATTAAACCGAGGCGGTCACAAGGCAAAGTGGATATAAGCGATCTCAAAAGAAATGACATCGTGATATGGCAACTACGAAACTACCCGTGGCTTGTTTTAGCCATGGTAATAGCCTTACCGACTCTTGTCGCGGGAGTCGGTTGGGGTGATTGGAAAGGTGGATGTGTTTATGCTGGTTTTCTCAAGGTCATTATTACCCATCATGTGAGTAATCTTTTGCATTAATCACGCAATGTTAATGGACACCGAGATAGACCACTTTCTTCGTCAACTCTCTGGCACATTGGCTTGGCGAAACTCCCTTTGATGACAGAATTACGGCACGAGAGCATTTTTTCACTGCACTTCTTACCCTTGGTGAAGGGTATCATAATTTTCACCATGAGTTCCCAATGGACTACCGAAATGCCATTAAGTGGTATCAGTACGACCCCACGAAATGGCTCATTTGGCTGTGCTCGAAAGTTGGTTTGGCAAGTCACCTAAAGGTTGGTCTCCTGCTGCCCCTCACAAAGCGCGACTTAATTTGTGTCCAGACATTTCCGCAGAACGAAATCAACAAGGGTCGGTTAACAATGGAACTCAAGCGCCTGCGTAAAAAACAGGAGCAGCTGGTTTGGCCACCAGACCTCCTACCAGTAGTCGACTGGAAATCATGCAAGTGCTCTCACAGCCATCACTTGTCTTGTGTGTTAAATTCCCGTTGTGTAGATCAATCTCAGGCGGCATTACGCCCACTCCTGTGCATCGGTGGATTCATTCACGACGTGGAATGTTTCATGGATGAACACCCCGGGGGCGAGGCCCTTCTGCGCAGCCATATTGGCAAGGACGCGACAGCGGCGTTTTTTGGAGGCGTTTATAGTCACAGCAATGCAGCCCACAATGTCCGTTTCAGCTTCCCCTTGTTGCATATGCTGACGTGTACCCCTTTTCCCAGCTACTTGCGATGAAACGCGTGGGCATTCTGCGCGGTGGCGTGCCTCACGTCTCAGAGGAGAAATATATCCCTCCCAGTCAATTATTGCGAGTGGCTCACATGAAGGAACTTTCCAATCAAGACGTCTATTAACTTATAGTGCTCTATTAGACCTGCTGATGACTCGATCATCAGGCTCCTTTTCATTTGCTATCTAAGCTCACTAGGATATCGTTTCACACTCGAAGCAGCAGATGGGAAGGAACCTGGATGCTGCCTTTTCATTTGTTTTTGTTTTTGTCGTGCGGCTTCTTCCCATGCCATTGACTACTATTCATTATGCAAACACACTAGCCTAGAAATATTTGACTTGTCTCATACCTGAGTCCTTTCAGCGCTTTGAAACGTCACTTCCGCTTTGACTTTACATTACTGTACTTAGTTGCCTGGCACAGTAGTATGCATTGTCAGTATCAACAATATCAGTTCTTAGTTCTCTCCGCTGCATTGAGTCATCCGGGGTCTCGTTGAATCTCGCCACCCAATGCTGAGCGCTGAGCACCCTAACATATGTAGGCTCTCTGCCTGTTGTGACCGGCGGTTGTTCCGAGATATCTGGACTTCCTTTCTATAGCTCGTGCCCGGCTTTCGAACATCTCGAGCTTGACATGTTCATGGCTTTTCAAGACATCCAGTGGCCATGCTAAAAACCCTGAAGCTGAATTTTGCTATCATAGGGTGCCTTCATCTATCATGCTGGACTCTGGTCCCAACTCAGGCATTGACCAAGCTTTCGCTTTCCAGCAGAGTTATTCTCGCTTCAGCCAGACAGCCTTTACATAAATTACTTCCCATGTCGCTCGAAGTGTTCCATGTCACAAGACAAGACAAGGCCAGTAAATCAACTACACTTCCTCACCTTATGGTGACTTGCTGTCTGTCACAACGTGATGCGATGGAGAATGATGACTCCGCGATGCTGGGAGGATGAGGCTCATAAGGGGCTCAGTCACATGCTGGGGACCAAAGGAGGAGGATCGGCCAAAATGCTCGCGAAGAGCGCCAATCCCTCTTTGGAATTTGCGGGAAGCCTCAAAGTCTGGTGGGGTCTACGAGATATATTCATTCGTGCAAAGAAACCATGTCTAAAGACCGTGGGAATTCATTTAAGCTGGTTCGGTCTCGCGCTTACTAAGCTTACCTTCTCCTGTCTCTCGAGTCTCGGCACCAGCTGCCATGAACGGCTCCTTGCACGTCTATCCACCTGTGATATGAATCGAACGTCTAGCTTGCACACCGGGTGCCCGAACGCAAATGAGCGACTTTTCCCTAACCCCCTTCTACGACATTTCGTATCTATCTTCGTCTGTCGAAACCATCAAGGATTCTGTAGAGGATAGCTCATCAGTGACTTTCCATGACCTCCTTGACGCGTACGACGCCTTCGCAGACAGGCTCGGGTCACAAGATGAGTTTCTAGTTCTGCAGGATCGCGACGCGCGCTTCCCAGCGTTCAAGTGTATTATCCTTTACAAGCCTGCTTTTCTGCAGGCGCTCCGTCGCGACATCGGACTGGCGCATGCCGACCCTTCCATTGATGTGCGCGCTCCACCTTACGAGGACTTCTTTCCCGATTCTATCTTGGCGGACAGGCGGGCAGATCCAATCCAGCGTGCAAGAGACTCGTTTCTATGCCACTACGCACTATGTGCGTTGGCATCCATATTCAAATATCCCGCCTTGCTCTCGTTTTTCACCTGTAGGTGTCCCGTTAATTCGGCTGAGAGATGAGTCTGATGAACGATAGACGCGGAACTCGCTGAACTGTTCAATGACGTTCTGGACATATCCCTTGCAAGGACTCTACCCGTGTTCAACGGTCCGGAGATATATACTTTGTCTTTGTCCATCTTGCGCTCTCAATGTCTACCTTTGGCTGTCATCAGTCCGCATCGAGTTGATTTGGTAAAAGTCCTGGAGAATTGTCTGCAGGCCCCAGAACGGCCCGTTGCCATGATAGTGGACGGTCTTGAGGTATGTATATATATTCGCCCAGTCAATTCTCTCGGTTCATCTTTTCATAGGCTGTGATACATTTACTTGACCATTATACCAAGGACCTTTTCGGGACAGTGGCGGAGCTGCTGCCATCCGTTCTAAACCATCTGCTTCTCGAATCGACTAATATACGCCTTCTCGCATCTGTTGTTTTGATTAAATTGGCGGCGTTGCTGATCAAAGAACCCGAAGGCATTTCCAAAGAAGATCGAGGGACTGCGTCCACACACATTTTTGATTTTCTCCATGGACAAGCCATTCTCTCCAAGAAGCAAGTTGACGGAAAAACGTTCATCCAAGCCGTGCAAGTCGCATTAGAAATCGATGTACAGGCGTCTTCCGGGAACAATCCAATATGGATGGTCTCGGTCCTCGCGTCTTTGGTAGTGCTTTGTGGTCCTTCCATATTCTCTGAGCGTTATACTCTGGAATATGTCCTTGATGCTTTGGAAAACCTCTTGGTGCATAGGGATGCCGTCGTGCGTGCTTTGCACACTTGTGTTTGGAGGTGTCTCGTTTGGGTTTATGCTCAGATGCTAGCCAAACCCGATGATCTGAACTCGAGCGTGGTAGACCTGGCTTTATGCGCTGTAAAACAGGAACTCGGCCGAGGGATGGGCATTGTTGTGACGAGCGTGCTCTTGTGCGGGCGTGACCCAAACATTTCCACCACACATCTCAGAGAGGACATACGGCTGAAACACGTTTTGTCGATCATCCAATGTATGGTTCAAAGCGAGTGCGCGCAGATGAAGAAGGATGGTGTCGCACTTCTCCGGGCGATCACAGCTACAAAATCAAGTGTAGGCGACCGCGGTTTGCCCAAGGGTCTCGACGACATACTTCCCGTGATTCTGTTTGATAGTACTGCCACGAGTGCACAGTGGGGCGAGTTACCCACCATTATACGGGGGATTCCTCGCTTTACAGTCGACGATATTTTCCCATTCACCGAGACGCAAGTTAGCGTTTATTTCGAAGCTTTGTTCGATGGGTGGTGTCAATGCATGCCTCGGTCACCATCCGAGCACCTTGGCGTGAGTCTGTTGTGTCTTACTTTATGCCGTACTCATACCTTCTCAAAGACCGATCTGGTAGACATCTGGCGATCGTTGCTTTATGCGCTGGCGCAGAATCATCCGAACGTGCGGGAAGCGTTCAATCATGCTGCTATATCTCTTACGGGCTGTTTGCTGTCACCGTCACATGATCCTGATGAAGAATCAAACCAGGAATCTCGGAGAGTAATAGACCAATACCAGCTTATTGCCGTCGAACGTCTCTGGTCGGCAATGAAAGACGTTGTGGCTACTTCGCGCTTCCCAGAAGCTGCACACCTGATTCTATCTGCTGTCTTAAAGCATGGGTTCAAGTTCCTTGACCCCGAAGTTCGGTGCACATGGAATACACTATGTGTAGATTTGGTGACTTTTGCTTCCGCTTCTGTCCAATGTGGGATGCCTACCCCTCCAGAATCGCTGATCATGGTCACGAAACACCGAGAACTGTGGGCGTCGGTTGCCGAATCCCTGTCCCGTGGCACTTGTAACCTGCCCTGGAAGGTTGTCGTCGATTTTCTCTGCATTCCCGTCCGGTAAGGGCATTCTCTACATTTCGTCACCCCCGTTAATTGTTGTAGAACGTGGGTATTGTCGGAGTCAGAACTTGGTATTTGGGGATCATTGCTCCAGTGTGCGAAGGCATCGTCAAAGGACTGGAATAGTGTTGTCGAGGGAATTGCCGATCGACTAGTGGAACAGGATACTGGGGGATGGTAATAACATGTTGACAACATTTGTTGTTTGGATACTGATACAGTTGTCCCAGGGAGTCTGTTATTCAACTGTTCACTGTCATCTTGTCCACCTTCAAGGAGACCAGGAAATTACCGCCCAACGCTGTCTTGCGTGTCATTGACAAAGTGTTGACCTGTGCTTACGGCCAAGATTCGACTATGACTGGGACTCTGAATCACGTCCTTTGCTTTTTCGTCGCTCTTCGTGACCACATAATTGTGTCTGCCCCAGAAGATGTGATGAAGATATTGGTAGCACTTCGTACCAGTCTTAACCTGTGGATCGGGGACGAGATGGAAGTGATGACTGTCGACGCTTTCAATTCCGTGGTTTGTCGTTTGTATAAGGGATGTGATATCTTACTAAACGAAACGTCCAGGTAATTATACTATACAGCGACACGCTCAAAGTCCTCGAAAAGCTTCCCTTGTCTCAAGGAACTCTAGATAACATAGAATCGTTCATCGCTTCCGGTTTTTCACGCATACCAGTCCCAGCTATTGCGCCGTTCGCTTTTGAAAGGTTCTGGCGAGCAACGTACTATGGCCAAACTCAATTTTATGATTCCCTTCCGCAAAGAATCAAGGTTTGCTTGAGTTGTTTCGTGGATGCCTTTGGGGGAGACCTAGCTCATGGACTGGCCATTTCCGCGGATTCACAATCTCAATCACAGGTTTTATTGGGTCCTGTAACGATGATTGACAAAGGCGTCCACGACCCTTTATGTGGACCTAGTCTGGTGAACCAGTCTTCCTTCTCATATCATGCCGGGGAATTGCACGACGCACGGTTTGTGGTTGATACAGCAGTGGAGGAAGAGGTCGTTCCTTTGGTTGTGGACACTACGTTTATCCTTCCCTCGAGCGATGCAAGCCAAGACGAACCTTTAGACGACGAGATTGATGACTACCATCAATTACTCTCAGCGTCTATTCTCCATTACGTTCCAGCTGCTCTGCCATCTTCGAGATTAGACTGTAAAAGATCACGGACACCCGAAGGTGACACTGTTCTAATTCGCAAATACCAGCATTCACTCACTTTTATAGACAACAGTCCCCGGAAACGTGGTCGCATCTCTCCCAAGATACCCATGAACCTTCGTAAAACTGTGTCGGAGCCGGTCAGCCGTAGAAACACTCCCTTGACCACCGTTCGCATTTACTCAGTCCCTGTCCCGAAAAAGCGGATAATATTTGATTGCGTTGAAGTCCCGACACTTCGCAGTATTCTGGAGAGAGAGAAGACACTGCAGTCGCAGAATGCCCCACGATCAGTGGTTAGGTTGTCACCGTTTTACCAAGCGCCACCTGTAGTCAGGACTGGTTCCACGGCTAGAGTACCTTCTTCGCCACTGCCGCCGTCTGTGAGCTCTGAAGTTGAGGACGATGAAGATGATTGCCATGATCCTCGCGGGCTTGAAATAACCTCCTCCGGTGCGCCTTGTATATTTCCAAGGCCCTCTCTATTGCTTATAATCATCGTTGTACAGAGATTGTGGTCGATGAATCGTTGGCCCAAGCTTATCCAAGTTCCCCACTGAGGGATCAAGGACCAACCGTTCAGGGTAAAGCTAAGCTAATACCATTTCTGCTCACCTACTGGCACTAACATGTACAGATTCTGATGTGCATGATCGTACGACCCTGCAGATCCGAGCGCAAACGGAAGTCCCTCTCCCAGGGCCAAGTCGTGTGCCGTTACGGAGGTCAAAGACCGCATCTGCCAGACTTGACGCACTGCAGGACGCATATACGGCGGTGACGGATGGTGCATGCCAGATTTCTGTGACGGACTTGGTCAAGGCAACGACACTCGTCCATCAGATTGGTGCAGCGTTGGACGAGCAGATCAGCAAGAGATTTGGGAAACCAACTTAGTAGCTTCTTTCTTGGTCAAAAGCTTTAATAGCCGTATAATTCTTTTCAAATCATTAAACTACTCGGAAGGCATCAATGTAATAGATCTATGCAAGTTTGATTGAATGGCGGGACTGATGGAGAAATGGTATACAAATTACAATCTGATATATGCAATGCTTTCAGTGTACAGTGGATGTCAATCATGATCCCAAATCGAGAAAATACGAAAGTACGTTTTTAAACAGCGACGAAGCGCTGCTGACGACGCGCAACGAGCTCCCTTGATGGGCTTGAAGGCGCGCCGTCACTGGACGGGTGATGATCGAAGTCGAAGTGACGCCGAGGAGCGGGGGAAGCCAAGTGCCGAGGGGAAACTTGACCAATGTGTGGATCGTCGTCTGAGCTTGGAAGTTCGGCTCTACACTCTGCAGCCAGGACAATGGAGTCGTCTGGAGTAAAAATTAGCTGAGGAGCCCACGGATAGTACCCGTAGCTACGTACCACTTCCTGCTATGACGATGTCGTCAAATGTCTTTAGCGAATGATACGAAAGGGTAGATTCGGACAATTCAGCATCTTCCAAACGCTTCACTCGCTTCGCTCTCAGTCGTGGAAGGCTATCGCCTTCCGAGTCGCATAGCTTGGGTAGCGATGTGGTGCGGTACAGACGAGGCCCGGTCTGCGATGGAGCAGCGTCTTCAGCACTGGCACGCCTCTGGAGCTGCCACTGACGACGCACATCAACGAGCGGAGGAACCACGACAGCATCAAAGACAAGGCGTTGCCGTTTGCGCTTCCTGGAAATAGGACTCCCTTGTGACAAAGTTTCGTTGGGGTGCGTAGCGGCGTCCCGACGTGCTCTCATCCCTCCAACGGGGGTGAAGAGACAAGCTGCCACGGCCAGTTCCTCATCCACATCACTATCGTGCGAAGACGGGAAAGCGATGGACGACCGAATGAACGTTGCAGGCAGGGGTGCGGTACGACCCCGTTTGTGCGCACCTTCGTATGGCGAGTCCTCCAACATCTGTCGCTTGCCGAGGACAGAAGCGGGCGGTCCATGATGGAGAATTGGTCCCGGACTTGACTTGGAGGATATCCGCTCCATGACGGATATAATTGGCCGGGGGGAGAGGTTTTCCTTGTCTTGTAATTTGACTCTCTTGCTTGGGGACACACTTGAGGCGACCTTGGAACATGGCGTCCGCTTGGGAGTGCAGGGTGTGCTCGGGGGGATCGGAAGTGTCCCAGTGGGCACACGAAGAACAAGCGATTGGTACGACTCCGGAGTCATAACGGGCTTTTGAGGACGAGGAGGCGTTGTAGCGCGAGGCGGTACCTTGGTAGGAGTAGATGGCCCTGCACAGGGTGTCACAGGAGGAAGAGGACCCAAAGACTGGACGTCTGACTCTTCCGGATGCTTCGGAGGCGTGAAAGAAGCGGGTCCGAGCCTCCCAATGATGGGCGACGTGTCTTGGTGTTCCGAATGAGCCTCCGTGTATATTGATTCAGCGTCTGACTCGTTTGGCAATGTCACTGAGCTGTGGCGAGGCGTCTCGGGCACGCTATCATCGTCAGACGCGCAGACCGTCGAATCCGATGGCAGTTCAGACAGTTCACTGAACAACTCTTCGCTCGCGACATCATCCGCCAACAAGTCGCAGTAGCGAAGGCACACGCGGATATCTTCAGGCCAGCCATTTTCAGGCTCGTTACGGTCCGCGAATGCAGCGGTCCAGAAATCTGTGAATGTCTCCTTGGTAACCGATGGAGCATCACCCCGGCCACAAATGACCGATCTCAGGAGAGGCGACAGGGTGGTGAGAACGTTGATATCGCCAGGAAGTTCCTTAAGGCACAACAGGGCGGTTTGGTACAGGGGCAAGACATCGAAGGTGTACTCGTCTTCCGAGAAAACGCGGTATGCGTCCGACATCCATATACTTGCACCCTCCTGGATCATTTGTAAAAGTTCCAACCGTAGGCCGGGGGGACACGTGTCGACGATCCGGATAAGGGTGGCGATCAGCCATGCGGACGGTTTCAAATTGCGAGGCTCTGGGGGATAAGTAGAGAGCAGCATGTCATTGACAAACTCGAAGAGATTGGATGGGATCTGTCTTGCATCCGCCATTTCGCACTGGGTAAGGAGGAGGTCGGCGACGCGCGTGAAGGAGGAAAACACTGGACAGGGGGTGCGTGCCACAAGCTCTGCGACGCGATCCAGGAAGGATATCGAGTCCATTCCGCTGTCTCTTGCTTGGTCCATGGCATGTCGGAGGAAGTCGTTCCATATACTGAAATCTTCGTTGTTGAGTTCCCAAGCATTGGATTTACTGGTGGTAGTCAGTGAGCAACGGCGCGCTGCCAAGACGGTCAAATCACCCACTCGAATGGAACGCCCAGGAGCACGACGGCGCCCTCCCATGTACCTTCTGCATCCGCCTTCCACTTCTCAACAAAACAGCGCCAGACAAGGCTTTGAACACCTGCTTCATATGGCATCAATGTAAAGGAGCGTGCCCTCCGTACCCAGAACTTGACCAATTCGTCGATATCGCAAACGAGCAGAGTCTCAGCGCAGAGATACGCCCAATGCGTTCTGGCATCATTAGTGTCATCCAGTTCGGTGAGACGCTCCTCGTCCTCCATTAAGCCCTCAAGAATCTTGGTACTACCAGCGTGGAGGAGGTCATCAGGAAAAACACTTCGCATGATTCCCCAGAGTTCATTGACTATCTTGAGCTTGATGGAGACGTTAGAACACTGCTGCTGAGACCGCCGGATACGGCCAACAGGGCTCAGCGACGATGGTGAAAGCACACCTGGCGGGGAACTTGGAACGAAGTTATATGTCTGGTTGCAGAGAATATCGGCCAGCAGGCCAGCAGACCGAGCACCGAAGGCAACTATGCCGACATGGTCCTCTGATTCTGGTGCAATGGTGAGTGAAAGAGAGGGAAACGACAGAAAGGAATGCATACCTTGTAAGAAGGCCACGTTGGCCTTCATGAGACCTTGCCACATTCCTGTGATCTCGCTCTGTGCAAAGGTTAGCCGAGATCCCCGTAGGTTCAGAGCTACTTACAGGAAGGTCATAGGACTCTGGCATTCGCAGAGACTCAAGTGCCATGTTCCAAACCTCGATCAATTCATCAAACACCCAGTCTCGCGATAACTCCTCCCGAGTGAGCGAACGAATATCGGTGAACTGTGGGCACTCCTCGAATATTGGCCTGACCACACTCGACAGCCCGCCATACTCGGCGGTGAGCAAACCAGGACTGGAAGAGAAAAGGGAATGCGGCAGCAGCTTGTTCGACGTCCACTGGTCGCCGGAATTCTCGAAGCTGACCAAGATCCTTGCCATCTCCATTCCGTCCTCGCACGCCTGGCCGCCTTTGTGGATCATGCTCTTGACGAGCTGAAGGGCTTTCCTCAGGCAATCGTCATCGTCGTATTCGTCAGAAATGAGCGCGGCAACGGTCGAGACACCAACTCCCATCTCGACCACCGACCTGACGAGCTTCCAAAAGTTTTCGCGTGCGAGCTGGGCGTCCTCGTCCTGCACGGATGCCCCGGGTTCGTCTTGCTCAGAGCTAGGTTTCAAAGGGGGTCGGACGTATGCCCACGTGATGCATCTCCACAGAAGACACCCGACAGCCCGAACGGAGCTCTTCTTGTTCCGTATTGCGAGTGTCAGCAGTGCGGAGACGATGCGAGTCAGTCGGATGTCTGTGCAGAGTCTGGGTCCGAGGAGGACGATGAATGACGCGAGAACGCTAAGTGCCCACACAGGGCCATGTGCGACATGGGAGGGATCGACCGTATTCAAGGTTGTGCGCAGAGTCCGAACGATGTAAGGATCAGCTTTTGGCTTATTGGGAGATTTGGCGAGACGTAGAGGGGAAGTGTCGGGTGTTGTCAAGAATGTGGCGATCATGTCGGAGATACGGGTTTGCAGGGGGGATTGAGGTAGAGTGATGAAACCAAGGACGAATCCTCCGAGAGCATGACATGCTTGCACTCGTAATATGACTGTAGGTGCAAGAAGGTTTGACAGTATCGAAGGAATAAGCTCAGCAAAGACGGGAACGAAGGTGGTGGGTTGATATAATGATAGGTCATGGATAGCCTGTCGACCGGAATTTAGCCACGGTATTGTGAAGCAGGAACGAACGGCTTACCTTGAGACCGTCGCAAGCGGACCCCTTCTTCCCCTCCTTGCCAAGCTCTCCCTCCATACCGCGACGCAAGGCAAAAGCGATTCTGTCCCGCGCAGGCAATAGGACTTCTTCAGGTAAACGCTGGACTTGCAGAAGCCATATTGACAGCGCGCATGTCTTGCGTGCGTTTGGAGTGGGTAATGTCTCGGCCATGGGAATAGCAAGGACTTGCGTTAGCATGTCACGCAACTGCACCTCTGAGAGAATTCAGCACCCCAATGCATTGGAGAAGAAAGACCCTCACCGGTGAACAACTGGTAGACGGCAGGCAAGGTGAATATGATGCTAAGAAGCCGAAGGACGACGTGTGTCACGGTACACAGGTCACGAGCATTCTTGACCTGGGCGGCTGACATTCCCATTTTCTTCTTCTTTTTCGGGCTTTTCCTCGGGGAAGGCAGGAGTGAACGAGGTTCTTCCATATCGCATTCCTCGGTGTACTCGGGGGCAGGGGGGTCGTCATCCTGTACCATGACGACCTCTGGTTCTTGTAGTGCCCTTCCAAGGTCGCGAATGACAGCGTCCACGAATGCGGGTGTGTTTTTGCGCAGTGGCTGAAAGAGAGGCCACGACGCATCGCCGTCTGTCGAGTCTGTGACGGCAGCTCGTATTCGGGCATGAAGGATAGAATAAGCCTCGATGAGATTGCGAAGGGAAGACTGTGGGTTTGTTATCTGTGTGACTGGCCATGCGAGGTATGTCAAGTCGGCCAAAGGGTCCTCCGGCTCTGGTGTAACCTCTCTGGTATCCTCCTCGGGAACTGGAAGAAAGGTCTGCGAGGCCTTCTTCAGGATGGATCTGGCGGGATACTCCAGGTGCCTGGGAAGTGGGACAGTGCCCTTGGGGCTGTTAGAGATGAGGAAGTACTGGTTCTGCTGAGACCAAGCGACGCGGGAGCCTGGTAGCCTGATGTCGCGGTCGCGGTGCGATGTGCCTGGAGGAGTGGGCAAGCTCATGGCCATCGACAGGGCGGCGGCGGCAGATATATTCCTGGTCGTCGTCGTTGGTGGTCAACTGCAAATCGACTCGCTTGCATTGAATTTAAAAGGACCAAATAATTAAACGCGTCGGTTTTACGCGTAGCTTATGCTTGTTTGGTCTTATCAGTCACGTGAGCGCGACGCGTCACATGTCACCGACCGACGAACAGACATTACGCAGAGGCACTATGTACTACGAGAAAACTGAAAAGGATGTCAACTTCTGTTCGGAAGCGACTGGAGTAAATCATGCTATGAGACTCGCTTGGCTAATGAGATGGCACAGCTGTTAAGCAGCCTTTCCGCTTGCTGCGGGGTGTACTGAAAGCAACAGCTGAAAGCCGAAGGAAGCAAAACGTTGAAGAAAGTCTTACATGGCACAAGAATCCTGATTACAGAAAACCGTCAGCCTCGCATAACTTGTGGGAGAATAACAGTTCTACTCACCAGAAGGAATGATATGCCTGTCAAACCCAAGGAGGTCTAACAGTGAAACGATCAAAGCGGTTAGTGCGGTAGAGGACGCAATCGTTTCTGTTCCTCGATCACAGAATACAGCGATAATAAAGGGGTCCCAGACCTAAAGATGTCTATTGTCGACCTCGACGGACTATCGGGCGTGAATCGAGCCGACGACTACGGCGTCGACCAGCCATATGGAGCGGGTCCACCTTCGGGCCAACTCGTAGAACCTGACCATGAGGATGAGATATGAGCGCTTACACCAGAACTGAAGCTATGATAGAACACAGCAAGCAGGTGATTCCATACAACCTGGACCGAGAGACACGGCACACTGCCTGGGCGTAATCAGTCCATTCACCCGTCCAGCCTCACCACGTTCTGCCCGTGATTGGTCAGTGGAATCGTACCACCAACGCTTACACAGATCATCCCCCACCACTGCAACGGTCAGTAGGAGATGAACGCTACAGTAACACTCCCGGCAAGAATCGGGGGAGGTCTCGACTTTCGAGGTGACCCTGTGCAAAAAAAAAGTTCCGGCCGGCTGAATGGCAGTGGCACTAATCTTAGGCGGACCTTCGATTAGCCGGTGTACAAATACTCGACAGCCAGCAAGAGAGTCCTCTGTCCCTCCACCACCAGCCTACAACCAGCGATGATGTTCTCAAAGTCCCTCATGACCTCCCTTTTCGCCCTCATGACCTTCCTGACACTGGTCATGCCCATGCCGCTAGACGTCTACGTGCCTCCCGTGCTCATCCCCAACGCAAACACGGTCTGGGTCGTCGGTCAGTACTACGACGTCACTTGGTAAGTCTTGCTACCTCGCCAATCAAGGACGATCGTTCTTACGTCCGACTCCCAGGGACACCACCAACCCTCCCGCCCAAATCACCAACACCAAGGGAAAGATCTATCTGGTCGTCAACGGACTCATCGATTTCAGTGATTCGTCTTCCATTATACCTAGTTCCCCCTCTCAAATATGTTATCTAGATCATACATTGGCTACTGGGTTCAATATCCTCGATGGCTCCGTGAACGTCCAAGCACCAAACGTGCCGACTGGCAAGTACGCCATTGTCTGTAAGTTCCCTTCTAACATTTTCCTGCTTCATATGTTGACACCGAGCCTAGTGTTTGGTGACTCGGGGAACAACAGCCAAGACTTCGTTATCACGCAGTAAATTGCGCTTCCCCGGATTCCTTTGCGGATTGTGATGAATATTAGTGATCCACCATCAGTAACTGGATATTATCGGTGCTTTCTTTGACACTCACGTTACCTGCGAACTTTTTTTTGCATTAGCTGTACACGAGATACTTTAGTGGACGATCTGCCTATCATAGCTTTCGTTTTAATCAAGGACTAGTACAATGCCAAGCGGACAATGTATCACCGCGTTTACTTTTGTACAACACGACGACCGTCGGTGTCGTAATAGTAGCGGTATTTTCGTACTTACCATTCACGCAATGAAATTCGAAATCACGTATGCGATTCAACGAATCTCCGGAGTGCGTTCTGATACATCCTGAGCAGACAAGCAAGTAGCCATTGAATAGGAAAGTTGGTCCAACAATGGTGGCAGTAAGGAGAGAGAATTCTAAGTTTCTATGCCGCTACCGCTACTAGCAAGCAAACAGAAGTGCAAAGACGCGCCGGTGCCATAAGGCCGTAGAAGTGTAACGTTACGCGTATTTGGACAATTACGGTACTCAATGAATCCGAGGAAGGAACGGGACACATAGGGACGAGCTACAGCCGCAGAAACAAATGCATTTATGAGGTGAATTAATGTAAAGCAAAAGAACGAGGCTTGAGAGACGCCTGAAAAGATTTGGGAAATTGCGAATGGTACAAACTGTCAAAGTCATCAAAAATGAGAACTACCACACACTGCCCCCGCAGCTAGTATGACTGGCATCGTCTCCAATTAAGAGGGCTGCGGCAATCTCGTTCAGAAGCGTTGTTAGCCCCTGTGAACGCTAAATCCAAACGTGTCAAATTGCCACTGCTTGTTACATGAAATGAACTTACCCCCCTTGACGAAGAATCCCTTGGCATAGGGAAGTCCATTGACGAAAAACCATCCATCTCCAAAATACCGCTCTCTTTCAAGCGTTCATACAGCCGAATAGAACCTTGGTGAGCGTCTTCAACATGATAGGATTCGTTTACTTTCAGGTGCAATGGGTGTACACTTCATGCTCGTCGATGGACAAGCCAATCCACGAGTTCATCATACTGCAGCCATTTAAAGTGTAGCCCTTTGAAAGTCAAGCTCTTCAGTTTAGTCCAGAGATCCATAGGATACCGAACACACGAGAATTAGAGCCAGGTTCGGATTCTCGGGTCGATGGAGGATCGAAAAGGTAAGGCCAATCCCGCCCATCCAGTTCCACATGATGTACACCGGGGAATGCCTCGCACAAACGCATGTCATCACTATGGCGCAGATCTTCCCAGCTGCTGGACCAAGTAAAGGACATGGGTGAATTTGGACCTAGATCCGCTCAATGTGACAGAGGGCGAGTCGTAACAGTGTGAAAAGCTGACTCGCTCGAGATTAGGTGCAACAATTGCATCCAGAACTGGTCTTGTCTCAAAGGAACGATCCATTTCAAGCGACACAAGAGATGGGAAGTGAAGGCTGTTTGGGTGAAGCGAGAACGACTCTGTCTTCCCGGAAAGTGAAAGCTTGGTCAATGCCTGAGTTCGGATCAACCTCCAGCATGATGGATAATCACTGGAGGAGTCCGCATGGAAATTCAGCTTCAGGGTTTTCAACATGGCCACTGAATCGAGAATGTCGCGGATGGTCATGAATTGTTGAGCTCGAGATGTTCGAGAGCCGGGGCACGAGCTATAGAAAGGAAGCCCAGACGTCCAACATCACAAATTGAAGAAATGGTGACGCTTTTGAGAGAAGGAAAATGCAAGTGATTAATCCTGTCGGCAATGAAATCTATGAACGACTCTTGACCAGCTTCTTCCGGATTAGGTCTGAAGAAATTATCACCGACAGTGATCAACAGGCTACGCCAGCGATGTGCACAAGCCATAGCGATGTCCAGGCTTGGGATAAGTGCAAGATGCTTCGAAGGAGAGGATGGTGCACATTCAATGACAATGTCAAGGAGGGTTCCACGGCTCCTTTCCAGATGGGTGTTTATCGAAGAGGTGGCGGATGCTACGTGGATGGTCGACCAGAAGTATGGAGTTTGTAGTATGACATCGCGCCAGCGCCGACATACACTAGCCAATGTCTGCTCCCGAGGCTCGGGATGACCGTGAGTGTGAATTTCAAGGTCGAGGATGTCCACCAATATTTCGGTCGGAAGGCGATTGATTGGGCTTGGTCGTCGGCTTGATCGACTGAGCGCATCGATCTTGGCTCGCTGCGTAGCAATTGTGGCACGGACGTCCAACAGTTCTTCGAGAAGTTCTCGTTCCTCTTCCTCTAGTAGAGTTAATTTGACTCGAGCTTGTGCGAGTTCATCCATGACATTCGATTGGTACTGCTGTGGATGTCAGCATTGATATTCAATCACAGAGTGGACCAGTGCTCACTGTGTGATTGGAGACGTGGCTTTTGACTTAGGTCGTACAAGCGATGACGTGCAAAGCAGGACACTTTGAACTGTTTTTATCGGTAGGATATAGCGAATTTGTAGTATGTAGCCTGACACCCACTCGCGAACCGTCCACCGCCAAAACGTCCCACAATCAACCACATCACGCCCTCCGGTATCCTCACTGCATCTCAGCACATCATGCAGGAACCTCCACCGCACGAACCAGACTGAAGCTGTCGACTGTTTGTCAGTGTCAGAAACGGAAGGTGTTATGTAGTGCAAATAACGAGGATCGCGATCTGGCAGACGGTCGTCGTGTCTCTGGCGATGATGATGGGAATCAATCAAGCGATGTCATCGGCGGTGGTGCGTCGCAAGCGGATTCAGACGACGATGGGCAAAACGGGGAAAGCAGTCGTTCCGAGGAAGGAGATGACGCCGACGCCGATGCGGATGCGCCCGGGATATCCCAATGGGTGGATGATGAGACACTGGGTGAGGGACGGATGAAGGTGGAGAAGATGTACAAGTCGTCAGTGTCGTTCCTTCTATTCATTATTTATTTTTGATTGATATAACGTCGATTGTGATGCTGTCAGCATTCCCTCAAGAACAGTGAGACTTCATTTTGTGTTCAGACATATCGAATTTACCCCTACTAGGAGCGCTGTGAAAAGCCCAGTGGTCCCTGGCCCAAGCCCAAGCACTCAACGAATCCGACACCTCCGTGTCTGAAAGCGAGGCACGCGATGACGGCGACGACTACATACCGTGAAGACCCACCAAACGGCCTCGCAACTGACAAAGCCAAAGGAGCCCCCGAAACGACCGCACAAACCATGCCACCCACCCCCTCTCCGTCATGTGCCGTGCCGTACCTACTCACTCATACCCCCACAGACCCACAGAGATATCCTCCAAGCGACCCATTACCCGGCGCAGAACCGTCGTCAAGGACGCCATGCCTGTGAGCTCCCATTATCCATACACATTATCTCTGACTGATTAACTAACCGCCTAACCCACTGGGCATATACTTATCTATCTGTGCATTTATCTCCTTTGGCTAGGCTTGGGGGCCTCCACTCTAGAAACCGAGACCCCCGGTTCACACACGCATCCGCGCATTCACACTGGACAAGTTTCGCACGCAGTACACCTTCCTCTCCGACCTGCACATGGGCGAGCTCGCGGAATCAAGACTTGTACAATGCCAAGCGGACAATATATCACCACGTTTACCTTTGTACAACATGAGGACAGTTGGTGTTGAAATAGTAGCAGCATCTTTGTACCCTGCATATAATGGATTTCGGAAACGTATGTGATTCAACCAATCTCCTGAGTTCCTTCTGGTATATGCCTTGAGGTCGTTTATTACAAAGCTAATGAGCCATCTGAGTTTCCCAAGACAGACAGACAGCTCCTCTGCTCCGTGCAGGCGTGTCTGAAATAAAAACGGAGGGAACGAATCTGTCAGCAGAGTACAACAAACGAGTGAACAGTATGGTGCGGTGGACGCCTTCCGGCGGCTAGCACAGCGCATATGTTTTAGACAAGAGATTGCAAACGGTACAAATTGTCATGGTCATCGTGTCACAAGAATGAGAACTAGTACCACACTATGCCCGCCCATGACCAACGTCTCCAACTAAAAAGGCTGCGGCGATCTCGTCCAGAAGCGTTGTTAGCCCCTGTGAATGCTATATTCAAATCTGGTGAGTCGCCACTGCTTGTTATATGGAATGAACTTACCCCTCTTAACGGAGAATTCCATGGCCTAGAGAGGTTCATTGGCGAACAAAAACCATCCAACTCCAAAATACAGTTCTCTTTCAAATGTTCATACAACCGAATAGAACAGTGGTCAATCAGTCGATCTAGATGGGATCCTTTTACTTTCAGATGCACTTGCTGTAGACCTAATGCTCGTCGATAGACAAGCCAATCCATAAGCTGACCATACTTCAGCCATTTAGAGTGTAGTCCATTGAAAGTCAAGCTCTTCAGTTCAGTCCAGAGATCCATAGGATACAGAATATGAGAATTAGAGCCAAGTTCGAATTGGATCGGCGGAGGACCGAAAAGGTAAGGCCAATCCTCCCCATTCAGTTCCACATGATGCACACCAGGGAATGCTTCGCAAATACGCATGGTATCACCATAGAGCGGTGCGGGTACCCTCTCGGAACGAGAAAAGGATAGCTGGCGGACATTTGCGAATTTGGACCCAAATCCATTCAATGCGACAGACAGCGAGTCGTCACGATGAGGAGTGTAGTTGAATTGCTCGAGATTAGGTGCAACGATTGCATCCAGGATTGGCCTTGTCTTGGTGACATGGTTCATTTCAAGCGACATGAGAGATGGGAAGTAAACGCTGTTTGGCTGCAGCGAGAACGTTGTCTCCCCGGAAAGTGAAAGCTTGGTCAATGCCTGAGCTGAGCCCAGACCCCAGTCCGATGGATCATCAGTGAAGGAGGCAGGCCGCATAGAAATTCAGCTTCAGGGTTTTTAGCATGGCCATTGGAGTGGGAATGTCATAAACCATGAACTCTTTAAGCTCGAGATGTTCGAGAGCCGGGGCGCCGGCTACAGAAAGGAAGGCCACATGTTCGACACCACAAAGCGGAGAAATGGTAGCACTTTTGAGAGAAGGAAAATATAAGTGATTAATCCTGACAGCAATGAATTCCATGAGCATCTCTTCACCCTCTTCTTCCGGGTTATGGTCAACAGAATAATCAGCAGTGACCAACAGGCTACGCCAGCGATGTGTACAAGCCATAACGACGTCCAAGCCTGGGAGAAGTTCAAGATGCTTCGGTGAAGAGAATGGTGCACATTCAATGACAATGTCAAGGAGGGTTCCACGACTCCTTTCCAGATGGGTGTTTACCGAAGAGACGTCAGATGCCACATGGATGGTCGACCAGAAGCACGGAGTTTGTAGTATGACATCGCGCCAGCGCCGACATACACTAGCTAATTTCTGCTTCCGAGACTCGGGATGACGATAAGTGTGGACGTCAAGGTTGAGGATGAACACCAATATTTCGGTCGGAAGACAACTGATTGGGCTTGGTCTTAGGCTTCGACTGAGTTCATCGACCTTGGCTCGCTGCATAGCAATGGTGGCACGGACGTCCAACAATTGTTTGAGAAGTCCTCGTGCCATTTCTTCCAGTAGAGTTAACTCGACTCGTGCCTGTGCAAGTTCCATGACACCCAACTGGTACTGCTATGGATGTCAGCATTAATATTCAATGACAGAATGGCCCAGTGTTCACTGTTATGATTGGAGACGTGGCTTTGCCTGAGGTCGTAAGTTATAAGCGATACCGTGGGCACAAAGCAGGAGACTTTGACTGTTTTTACCCGGTGGTACTGGATGACGAGAACAGCTGGTGCCGAAGTATGAGTTTGATTAGTCTCCCAAAAGCCAGACTCGTGCTATCCACCGATGCCCTCATACATACAGTATGCAAGATCATGCGACAATCGACCACGGATGGTCACAACTAGTCAGAATCACTGAACTTGGTTTAGATCCTATGGTGTCTGAACACAACGGGCACGGAAGGACACATTCGAGACTGCTGAAGACGACGAAGGCGACGAAGCGTTTTGTCATAGTGACATCGATGGGCGGGTACAACTCCGCTGGTTACAGGCAGACAGCTTTGGCCTACGCATTAGGTACGGGTCGTACAATTGCAATAATACGTTGGCATCACGAGCGTTTCCCATAGCCATCCGTTCCCTATATTGGCGCTTCACTGGGACATGATTTCATCCTCCCGCGTCAACACTATCTCCAACCCCCGACGTACACGCCAAGCGAACCGCATACGCCAAAATACAGCATTTCAGGATTAACAGGCATCACGTTGGATCTCAGGCCTTATGCTCCCAGCACATCGCTCAGGAATGGGTTGCACCATGTGAATCAGACGCGTCCTAAAGCCGTCGACTTTTTGTCAGACTTGGAGAATGTTGGCAGTAGTGGTGCGTCACAAGCGGATTCAGATGACGAAAGGCAAGGCAGAGAAAGCAGTCATTTCGAGGAAGAGGACGATGCGGATCCTTAAATATCACAGTGTCGGACAATGAGATATCTGCCGGGTGAGGGTTCCGCTGGAGAGGGGCGGACGAGGATGGAGAGGAAATACAAATGGTGAGTGCTGTTCCATCTATTCAATTTTTATCATGACTGATACAACGTCGTGATGCTACTAGCGGTCCCACAAGAACAGTGAGACTTCAATGATGTTCTGTTCGTCTCGCGCACTTGTTCACAATACTTCTTATTCAGACCTATCGGCTTTACTCCTAGGAGCACTGCGAAAAGCCCAGCGGTCCCTGGTGCAAGCCCACGCACTCACAGACTCTGACAACTGTAACCTTCATGTCTGAAAGCGAGATTAAGTGATGATGACGACAGGGACGGGGACCACGGTGAAGCACCACCGAAGAGTCTCGCAACCGACAAAGGCAAAGGAAAGCAGGACACAAAGCACAAGATGCCCCCGAGACGACTACACAAACATGCGTGCGTGCATGTGCCGTGCCGTACCTGATAGATCACTCCCCCACAGACCCACTGAGATATCCTCCAAGCGACCCCGTGACCTGGCATAGAATCGTCGTCGAGGATACCACACCTGTGAGTTTTACCCATACACGTTATCTCTGACCGACTAACTAACCAACTGGGGCATATCTAACTGTGTTCATTTATCTCCTTTGGCTCGGGACCTCCACTCGGAAACCAAGAGACCCCCGGTTCAACCTGGCCAATTCACACCGGACATATACCTTCCTCTCCGACCTGCATACGGGCGAGCTCGCGGAATCAAGGACTTGTACAATGCCAAGCGGACAATGCATCACCACGTTTACCTTTGTACAACACAAGGACCGTCAGTCTTTGTACAATGCATGCAATGAAATTCGTAATCATATATGCTATTCAACGAACAGTTTTTCGAGATCCTTCTGATACATCCTTGCGCAGGCAAGTAAGCCAAATTGGTCCAATGATAGTATGTAGCAGTAAGGAGAAAGAGAATTTTAAATTTCTATACGAGAAAACAGAAGTACTAAGACGCGGTGCCATAAGGCCGTAGGAGTGTAACGTTACGCATGTGTGGTCAATTATGGTGCTCTGACGAGTTAATGCACCTTAATGCACCCAAGGAAGGAACGGGACACATAGGGACGAATCGGGAGGTATACAAATACAGCTGCAGAAACAAATACACTTACGTGAAATGTAAAGCAAAAGGACGAGGTTTTGAGACGTCCGAAAAGGATTTTAAAATTGCGAGTGGTACAAACTGTCAAGGTCATCATGTCACAAGAATGGGAACTACCACAGAGAGCCCCCGCAGCTAAGATGGCTGGCATCATCTCCAATTAAGTGGGCTGCGGCGATCTCGTTCAGAAGCGTTGTTAGCCCCTGTGAATGCTAAATCCAAATGCGTTGAGTTGTTAAATGAAATGAACTTACCCCTCTTGACGAAGAATTCTCCGCCATAGGGAAGTCCATTGACGAAAAACCATCCAACTCCAAAATACAGTTCTCTTTCAAAAGTGCATACGCCGAAATAGCACCTTGGTGAGCATTTTTAACGTGATGGGATCCGTTTACTTTCAGGTGCAATTGCTGTAGACTTAATGCTCGTCGATGGATAAGCCAAGCCATGGGCTGATCATAGTCCAGCCATTTAGAGTGTAGCCCTTTGAAAGTCAAGCTCTTCAGTTCAGTCCAGAGATCCATAGGATACTGAACATGAGAATTAGGGCCAGGTTCGGTTGGGGTCGACGGAGGATTGAAAAGGTAAGGCCAATCCTCCGCATCCAGTTCCACATGATGCACACCGGGGAATGCCTCGCAAAAGCGAATGGCATGACTGTGGAGCAGACCGTCCCAGTTGCTGCAACGAGTAAAAGATAGCTGGCGGACATTGGTGAATTTAGACCTAGATCCGCTCAATGTGACAGAGGGCGAGTCACACTGTGAGAAGCTGGCTTGCTTGAGATTAGGTGCAACAATTGCATCGAGGACTGACTTTGTGTCGGCGACACGGATCATTTCAAGTGACATAAGAGATGGGAAGTGAAGGCTGTTTAGCTGAGATGAGAACGACTGTGTCCTCCCGGAAAGTGATAGCTTGGACAATGCTTGAGTTCGGATCAGACTCCAGCATGGTGGATAATCAATGAAGGAGTCCGCCTGGAAATTCAGCTTCAGGGTTTTCAGCATGGCCACTGGATCGGGAATGTCGCGGATGGTCATGAATTTGTTGAGCTCGAGATGTTCGAGAGCCGGGGCACGAGCTATAGAAAGGAAGCTCAGATGTCCAACATCACAAAGTGAAGAGATGGTGACACTTTTGAGACAAGGAAAATGCAAGTGATTAATCCTGTCTGCAATGAAATCTATGAGCAGCTTTTGACCAACTTCTTCTGGATTAGCACGGAAGGAATTATCACCGGCAGTGATCAACAGGCTGCGCCAGCGATGTGCACAAGCCATAGCGATGTCCAAGCCTGGGATAAGTGCAAGATGTTTCGATGGAGAGGATGGTGCACATTCAATCACAATGTCAAGGAGTGTTCCACAGCTCCTTTCCACATGGGTGTTTATCGAAGTGGTGGCGGATGCTACGTGGATGGTCGACCAGAAGTATGGAGTTTGTAGTATGACATCGCGCCAGCGCCGACATACACTAGCCAATGTCTGCTTCCGAAGCTCGGGAGGACGATGAGTGTGGACGTCAAGGTCGAGGATGACCAACAATATTTCGGTCGGAAGACAATTGATTGGGCTTGGTCGTAGGCTTGATCGACTGAGCGCATCGATCTTGGCTCGCTGCGTAGCAATTGCGGCACGGACATCCAACACTTCTTCGAGAAGTTCTCGTTCCTCTTCCTCTAGTAGAGTTAACTCGACTCGTGCCTGTGCGAGTTCATCCATGACGTTCAATTGGTACTGCTGTGGATGTCAACATTGATATTCAATCACAGAGTGGACCAGTGTTCACTGTTGAGTTGTATGTACAAGCGATACCTTCGGTGGGGAGAGCAGGACACTATATTGACCGTACTTAAAGCTTCCAAGTGAAACACCTTATTACTTACTTAGTCAGCATCACAGTTGTTGCCCATATCCGTTCCGTATCCTTGCTGGCGTTGTGAACTGGGACACGATTTCACCCTCCTGCATTAACGCTCTATCTCCATGCCTCGACGCGCACGCCCATCGAACCGCCCACGGCCAACATCCAACGTCCTACAATCAACAACATCACGCTTTCCGGTATCCTCACTGCATCCCAGCACATCGCGCAGGAACCTCCACCGCGCGAACCAGACGCGTCCTAAAGCAGTTGACTTTTTGTCAGATACAGAAAGTGGAAGTGGAAGTGGTGAGGACGAGGACGATCTGGCAGATGGTCGTCGTGTCTCTAGTGATGATGGTGGGAATGAATCAATTGATGTGATCGGTGGTGGTGCGCAAGCGGATTCAGATGACGACGACGACGATGACGGGCAAGACGGGGAAAGCGGTCATTCTGAAGAAGAGGACGATGCTGATGCCGATGCGCCTCGAATATCGCTGTGGGTGGACGATGAGACGCTGGGTGAGGGTCCTGCTGAAGAAGACTCGGAAGGGACGGACGAGGACGGGGGAGATGTACAAGTGGTCGGTGTCGTTCCATCTGTTCATATTTTTATATATAACCTATACAACGTCGATCGTGATGCTACCAGCGTTCCCTCAAGAATAGTGAGGCTCTATTTCATGCTCTCGTGCTCTCGTTCACAATACTTTCTTGTATTCAGACCTATCGACTTTACCACTAGGAGCGCTGCGAAAAGCCCAGCGTTCCCTGGCCCAAGCCCAAGCACTCAGCGAGTCTGACAGCTCCGTGTCCGAAAGCGAGGCAAGCGACGACGATGACCGTGAAAACCCACCAAACAGCTTCGTAATTGACAAAGCCAAAGACACGAAGCCAAAGGAGCTCCCAAAACGACCGCACAAACATGCGTACGTGCCACCCACCCCCTCTCCGTGCATGTGCCATGCCGTACCTATTCACTCACTCCCCCACAGACCCACTGAGATATCCTCCAAGCGACCTGTGACTCGGCGCAGAACTGTCGTCGAGGACAGCACGCCTGTGAGCTCCACACTTCACTATCCATACGCGTTATCTGACTGACTAACTGGCTAACTAACTGGGCATATACCTCTCTATATGTGCATTTATCTCCGCTTGGGGGCCTCCCACTCCAGAAACCGAGAGACCCCCGATTCACACATGCATCCGGCGCATTCGCACCAGACAAGTTCCGCACGCAATATACCTTCCTGTCTGACCTGCACACGGGCGAGCTCGCGGCGCTGCGCGAGGACTACAAGCGCGCACGGAGGCTACTGGCTAACTCGCCCCGCGAGCTGCGCCCCGCGCGCGAGGAGGAAGTTGCGCGGCTCGAGCGCGCCGTGAAGCGGGCCGAGAGCACCGTCCACCGGGATGCAAGGGAGAAGGTGGAGGCGGAGGCGCTGGGGAAGGCGAAGCAGGCTGAGGCGGAGAGGAGGAAACAGGGCAAGGGGGCGTGGTTCATGAAACGATGTGCGTTTTTGCGTCTTGTTTTGCTTTCTGGGACTACACTGAACGCTCATACGCACGTGCCTGACGACTATATACAGCTGAGAGGAAAGATCTGCTGAACAAGGCCCGGTTCGACGCTATCGCTGCATCCGGTGGGAAGCAGGCCGTCAAAAAGGCTATCGAGAAGAAACAGAAAAAGATCAGCCAAAAGGAGAAAAAGTCTAGACCGTTTGCGCGGGGTAGCACATTCAGTCAGGGCGCCGATAGTGGTGGGGACGCCAGTGGCAAAGTGGCCCATGCCAGCAGCAAGCAGGATGGACGTAAACGCAGAGCAGGGCCGGGGGACAGCACGAACAAGGGTGCAAAGCGGAGAAAGGTGGCTTGACGGCGTGTCACGAACGCAATGTGTGCTATCTGTGCTTGTTGGAGTACAACAACCGACTCAATGGGAGTCTGGGCCGTCCTAGGTCTCCAGCGGAAACTCGTGCACCGCGACTCCACAACGGCGCAACGTGTTGGACTAGTGTAGGGCGTTTGGAGTTACTGTGTAGTAAGCTAGTTGGGGGCCAGGCCCACCCTGGTCTCCAAGACTTATCCAACGAGCTATGTTGCGACAGAACTCAAACGCACATGTGGATGCCATGATATGGAGCATGATCTAAACCCAAATTATATGGAGTGACACTGGCTGCTGCCATCATGATCATATCATGGAAAACATTATCCATTGATTGTATCGTAACTTTGTTTAGTGTTTTGACTGCTTGCTCCTTCTCTTATCCTTCAGGAATGTAAAAAAAATGAAAATGAAAAAAAAAGAGCAACAAGAAAAAAGGAACTGCACCCGAGTGTGCGAGAAAATCGCCTTAAATCATGTCAAGATGAGTAATGTTACGCCAGGGGTATGCTGTGGATGGGAAAAAGGGCACGAATCTATCAAAAGTAGGAGGGGAAAAAATGACGAACTAGGAAGATGCATCAGACAGGATGTCTTCCTGTTCGTACAGTGGTAAATAGACACCGAGATGGATATGTGCGAGGCGTGCCAGTCGTTCTGCGAGCGAGCGAATCTCGTCAGCGAGCGGTTCCATGCCAGACGCGAGCCCCGCAGCGGATATCGACGGCGCAGACATCGCTTCGAGTGCTCGGACGGAGCCCAGCGATGCGTCCGTTGAAGGGAACGTTAACGCAAGGACCTGGCTGAACACGGCATCGCGAACCCTGTTTTTAAGCATCGTGCTCAGTGCCGAGTTGGGCCGGATATGCGTATCTGACCAGCCCTCGGCAAGCTTGAGTAGCCGCTCATCGGGCACATGTGCGTGCAGCGCAGACGACGACGGGGTCGATGTGGGGGCACGAGCCTCCTTGGCACGGAGTGCGATCTGCAGGACGATATCCTGCTTGACCTTGCACCACTTGTCTCGGTCGGCTGGATCTGAGGAGGGAGCGTCCGAGTTGCCGTACTTGAAGCAGTGGCCAAGATGTGACGAGGATATGTCACGGATCTCGCGTTTGAGTCTGAGTAGGTCCGCATGGTTGACGCGTGACTGGTCGCCTGGGGCCGAGGCATCGGAAAAGACGAGTTGGCGATAGAGGAGGAGGAACATGTAGACTGCTGCGGTGTCGGCTGCGTCTGCTGCGAGCACTAATAGGCGTGCGCTATCGAGGTATGTTGTTTCTGGGTATAATGGCAGAGGACACATGGACGAGGGGGCAGCAATGGCCGATCCGGAGGAGCACGATGGGACCGGGGAGGGGGTTGGGGAGGGTGGGTCGAACACAAGGTCTGTGAGACCTTTTAGCGCACTTATGTAAGTCTTTTGTGACCGGGAGAGGTGGCGATAGTCGAAGGCGGAGGGGTGGGCGAGCATCGGAGAAGTAAGAAGACGGTGATGGGAAGACATGATCCATTTCCGTGTGATGTCGAGCGATGAACCGGGGCCCCTGCGGCCTTTGAAAGCCTTGAGTTCGTATTGCCCCGAGGTATCGATCAAGAAGGGGCGGAGGGTTTGCAACTGATGGTTTGCAATGTCCTAATATCGAAGGGTCGTCAGGAAGGGATTGATGGAACAAGGGAGAAAAAAGTGCCGACCAGTTTCATCAGCTCGAGGATGTCGAGGCACATGCGCACTGCTTTGACAGCGTCCGCCTTAGATCCGCCACCGCCTGGGGCACACGTCTTTGCGACGTCGACCATGGCGTCGACTGCGCGGTCGCGCATGGGTGCACAGTGGCTCTTGAGTGTTTGGCCGATGACAATGAACAGGCCGGAGGGGTCGAAGAGATCGTGTTGCAGCTCTTGTTGGATGAGGTCGGGGTCGAAGACGGACCTGAGGTGGGCAGCCTGTGCAGCATGGCGTTCGATCTGGGCTTGGAACGTGGATGGGTTGGCATATGCGTCTGAGATGCTCGTCAGTGGTTGGATGACAAACAAAAGGACCTCGAGGAACTCGGTGAGGAGAGGACGAAGCCGAGACGGCATCCGAAGGGTCAGGATGCGACGAGAAGACGAGTACGTGAGGATGGGGTTCTGGGCCGGTATGGGAACGCCGCGGCAGGCGCAGAGACATTCGCAGGGACGCCACTGCATGTCAAAGGAGACGCAGGTGCAGCCCGTTTCGAGCTCCTGGGCAACAGCACGCCAGTATCTGTCTGAGAGCTCACGTTTCCGTCGCCCAGAGGTGGGACGGAACTGGAGGCCGGCGTCAAACAAGAGATCATGACCTAGAGTAGATTATCAGCAGTGATCAACGGAGGAGATGTGACACCGTACGGAGCTGGGGATTGCGAAGGATGGCTGCCAAGTCGAGCTCTTTGAGTGTCTGACGGTTGATGAGGGGTTGGAGGGACGGGATGTGGGGGGAGGAGAGATCGATGTGTGGGAAGGCGGGGTGGTGGATGGGGGAGAGAGGCGAGTCGGATGGGGAGTCGATGCGGACGACAGATGGGTGTGGCGATGGGAGGGCGGGGGCCTCGCGGGTGTCTGGTCTTTTGCGTGAGCGCCGCGAGGGAGTGCGGGGCGAGGGATGCCTGTCAGCGAGGGTCTTTGGGGGCGCCGTGTCGACGCGGGGACGCTTGGGGAGGCGGAGGGGCGAGTTGTGCTCGGTGGGGGACAAGGGCGAGGCGGGGTCCGAGTCTGCTGGGGACGACTCTGCAGGCCAGACTGCGCGGGCGGTGTTGGTGGCGAGCCAGGGACTGGAGGGGGGCTGGCGGGGGATGCCCTCGACGAGGATGTCGTCTGCGGGGGCGGGTGTGTCCTGTGCGATGGGGTGCTGGCACTCCTCGTCTGCATCGGCCTTGCGTTTTCTGCAGTTGGAGACGGGTGGGAGCGGGTGGCCAAGGTCGCCCATGGGGGGAGGAGGGAAGGAGAGAGAGACGGATATATAGAGAGCGGAAAAGAACTCTTTTTATTAGCGTAGATGGGCAACGCGCAGTTGGCATGGGTCGTGACTGTCATCCTCATCAACGTGTCCCCTTGACAGCCCATTAGGAAACTGCTCCTGCTCGCCAAAGCCTAAACCACATCCATCCGACCCTGCTCCAGCTCCCCTCCACGGTGATCTCGCTGCCTTATCGCGCATGAAACACTCGCAAGGGCTATCGCCCGTCTTATCTGCCGTACTCATATAATGAATCTCGTCACTGCAACTTTGTTCAACTAGGCATCAATCAGCTTGCCCTCTTCCGTCCGCGTCTCCTCTGCATCCACCGCCTTCTTCGTCGCCTTGCGTCCGTAAAACTCCCCAATGATCTTGGGGTTGATGCGGTTCAGCTGCTCCTTGGGGAAGATGCGAAGCAGCGACCACGCCAGGTCCAGGGACTCGAAGATCGTTCGCGATTCATACGGACCTGCACAACGGGTCCACGATCACCAACCACGCCACCAACGACATGAAACCTTACCTTGTCCAACAAACTGCCGCTCGAACTTGTCCAGGAATTCCAGTGCCAGCTTGTCCTCCGCAGACAACGCCTCCTCCCCAACCACTGCCTTCATCGCCGCTGCATCTCGTCCGATCGCGTATTTCGCATACTGTCGCGTGCCATCCGCGTGAGCTCGCCATCCTGTGCCAGTCTCACAACACTCCGCAACTCACCAGCTGGTTCGACACGTCTCCGTGGTCCTTCCTCGTCAGCTTGTCCCCGATCGCACTCTTCATCAGCCGCGACAGCGATGGCAGCACATTAATCGGTGGGTATATCTGTCGGTTGTGCAGCTGTCGATCGACGAATATTTGTCCTTCGGTAATATACCCTGTCAGGTCAGGAATTGGGTGCGTGATATCTGTAGCATGTCAGCCACACAGAACTCGGAAAACAAACGAAAATGCACATACCGTCATTTGGCATGGTCAGGATGGGAATTTGCGTAATCGACCCGTTGCGGCCCTGCACACGGCCCGCGCGTTCGTAAATGGTCGACAGGTCGGTGTACATATATCCGGGGTAGCCACGACGTCCAGGTACCTCTTCGCGAGCTGCCGAAACCTGCCGCGAGACAAGTGCAATGTAAAATAAAATGAACACATACATTCATAATAACACAGCACACAAACGCACCTCACGCAAGGCATCCGCATACGACGACATGTCTGTCAATATCACCAAGACATGTTTCTCCAGCTGGTAGGCGTAATACTCAGCAGTCGTCAGTGCCAAGCGAGGCGTAATAATACGCTCGATAGTAGGATCGTTCGCCAGATTCAGGAACAACGTCACTCGATCAAGACTTCCATTCGACTCAAAGTCTTCCTTGAAAAACCGTGCCGTTTCCATGTTCACTCCCATCGCCGCAAACACCACGGAGAAGTTGTCTTCGTGACCGTCGTGCACGTCCTTCGTGGGCCGCTTCACCAGTCCTGCCTGACGTACGATTTGCGCAGCAATCTATTGGCTCCTTCAGCAAACAGGCGTGAGCACCACAACGTGTCCCCTCACGTACCTCATTATGAGGCAGTCCTGCCGCAGAGAAAATGGGGATCTTCTGTCCGCGGGCAATCGAGTTCATCACATCGATAGTTGAGATGCCGGTCTGAATCATCTCCTCTGGGTATATCCGAGAATACGGGTTGATCGGCGAACCTAATAAACTAAACCTTGCAGCGCCAGACCGACACACGCAACTGTGAAAAACATAAGATACGTACCGTTGATGTCCAGATAGTCCTCTGCAAACACTCTGGGTCCCTGGTCAATCGGGTTCCCGGATCCGTTGAAGATACGCCCCAGCATGTCTTCTGCCACCGGGAGCTTCATGCTGCTCCCCGTGAATTCGACGTGGGTCGCCTTCACGTCCACCCCTGTCGTGCCCTCGAAGACCTGCACGATGGCCTTGTTACCCTGCACTTCGAGAACTTGGCCGCCTCGTTTCGAACCGTCCGGAAGCGTGAGCTCGACGATCTCGTTGTATGAAGGGAACTAGGTCCACGGATAAATACCAGCTATGCGCGGGGCCCGATCACCACTTGCCTTGACATTATCCAACACGACCAGCGGCCTGCAGAATGTCAATCGCTGCCCATATCTTTTATTTTTTTTTCAGATTCGCGTACCCGTTGACAGCAGATACAGTGCGGTAATCTGGCAAAGAAAATGCGACCAGTCAGACACCGCAGAGCGCAATTAGTAAAGACGCACCGAGATGAGGCTGCACGCGGTATTCGCGTGTCACTGCGGCAGCATTGATTGCAGCCAGCTCGCTGTTGCTGATGCGAACGTCGACGACCATCGTTTGGATGTGCTGCGATTGCGATGTTATTGCCTGGCTCACTCGAGCAGTTGAGTCCACTTTGAGGCTGACCCGAAAGACGCAGCACCGGTGATGGCTGGCTCTTCCCACGCTGGGGGGCTTGCATCCGCGTGTAGCTACTATACATACTACACGACACTACTAACATTCCATATTCGATGCAAGTTCGCTGACAAGTGCTTGCGCTGCTTCCTTCACCTGTGCCACATCCGTCGACGACCTGGCGAACACGGGGTCAGCTCCACAATTCAGCTGACTTCCAGGGTTGCGATCATATCATACCATCCTGTTTCAAGAAGCAGCTCTTCCGCATTCTCAGATGCCTCCCACCCGAGCTCTCTGCTCTGCAGCACCAAGTACAAGTACTCAGCCGTCCCTGATCGGACCTTGCAGAGAGGGATTCGGCATCAGTCATATATACGTCGTCTTTTGCCGTAGATCTGTCACATACTCGAGGATAAGGATGCACCAGGAAGCCGACTATCTTTGGCAGACACGTTTTCGCAACCGGTGCGACCGTGAAGAGATTGACAATTCTGGGATGGGGTGCCATAAGGACCAGGACCCAAGACTCGGACATTGCCTTTATGAAAAACTCGCCCACATACATTTTCATCGATTCCTGTATCCTCTGGACATTCTTCATGCGGGACACGTTTTGGCTCGCTATCGAGATCATGTTCTCCATACTGCGAGCGAGAGAGAAATAAAACCGTGTCAGCGTGCCAATGCCATCTCAGCAGATCACTCACAACTCACCACCCTGCCCCTGTCTCAGATTCAGGGAGGCCGGCCAGGGCATCTGCCTCGAACAGCATGTTCAGCGTTTGAAGGACCGGAACCACGACGCTATTGGATCTCGAGTGCGTCAGCGCATACTGGACCAGGTCCCCTGCTAGACACGAGACACTGTATTCCCCTCCAGTCGATGTCACAGGCAATCTCCGGACGTAGGCAGCTAAGCTCGATGACGCAGGTCGTTGCTGGCGATGAGGCACTGTCTATGAAATGCGGCACGGCACCAATAGATCGACAACGCACAGTGCTGTTAGTCCTCGTGGACACACTTAGGACTAATCCGGCCAATATTGTCTTGCGGTAGTCAGGTATTTCCAGTAGCTTGACAGCTTTTGGAAATAGCCATTCCCCATTGTTCCAGTTCGTCCCATTTTCACTGTTGTCACTGGAGGCCTTTTACAGCCCCCCTTCGGTCACAAGAACACCGGACTTACAGCAAAAATAACTCTTGCATCAAGGTTTCGCCTCGTACCCTCCAATTCTCGTATTCGTCCACTGATGGAGGTGAAAGACAAAGGATGCGAAGAAATGATTCCCCTGCAATCTGCCGGACATTATCGAGTCTCTCCACACCCTGCCGGAGAATACGTCCAACTACGTGATGGTATCGCTGCGCTGGAAGGAAATCTGCAAAGTGGGGCAGGCTTGCTGAAACGCGAAATAAATCTCCAATCATGGAGGCCAAGCCCTGGATGCACGCAATACGTATCCACGACCCGACATCTCCGCGTTCGTCGGTCGTGTAGTCGTCCAACCCGCTGTCGAGCGCATCGAAGAGGGCACGAACGACTTCCACGCTGAGGTCTAATGAAAATGTGTAAGTGCTTCTAATGCACGCACGATGGCAGGGGACGCCACCAACGTTGCGCCAGATTGTGGGCTACCCGAATTATGATTTTCGGAATCGCCTGAAAACAATTCCGGCGCGCCTCAACATTTGTCATTCTGGTTGCGGACTATAATCACCGCTTCATTCATGACCACGACATGCGGTCAATAGAGTCGTCCTCACCTCCACGCTGACGCTGTCCAGCAAGCATTCCACGACCTCAGGCAGGCTATGCTGGTAGGCACTGTAGTCAAGGACACCCAACAAATATCCGAGACTCTGTTGTAGCAGCGGCAGGCTATGCTTAAACTCCTTGATGAATGTATAAGGAGGGGTCCAAGGTCAGGGTGAGATAGAATGCTGAACGTGTGCAACTGTGACGTATCTTTTGACTGCGCTTGAAGAGTCCGTGAGAGAACTGACACTCGCCATAGCAGCTGCAGCTGCCTCTTGCACGTCGCTGCTCCGATGTCGCAGTCCGTGATCGACCAGCTTCCGCCAATTTGGAACAGAGGAACGATCTTGCAACTCGACCTCCTCTCGAGTAATGCTGGCAGCAATGAGGCTGCAGATTGCACCCAAGACTTGCTCATTTCTCGGCGCAATGACAAGGGATTCAGGGGTGCGAGTAATGAGAGCGAAGATCTATAGAAATCTCTGAAATGAATGGGGAAGTATGTGGGGCAGGGGATGCTCACTTCTCGTCGTGTCCCATCCCCTTTGTGGTCAAATGACTTGTACGCGTCCGCTATCTCGGTGAGTGCCGCAACCGCACCGTGGACAGAGGCCACATCCACCGAACTCAGCAGCCGCGCCTTTTCGGTGCGGTCTCAACATACTACTATATCATTTCTGTCATTGGACAAGGACTCACCAGGCGTTGAATGCATGGTGGCGCAAGCGCATCGAGGTCAATCTCACATATTAGCCTCAAGGACTTGGCGCCAAGTTGCCTCATCGCCATGTCCCAGTGGCGTAAGGTAATTGATATTAGGTGGTCGACAAGAGCTGTCCGATATTCTTCGTGCCTGCTTCTGACTATCAGAACCATGGACCCGATCAAAAAACAAGTCGACTCGCTCAGCTACTTGTGGGGCCGCCGTAAGGAACGCATTGCGGCGTATGCTTATAGAGTAGAAGTCCGTCTTCCTGAGCACATCTATACCATGAGCAAACAAACCCTGAACCACAAATAAATATAGAGTGAGTCCACCGATATCTATGGAATGACAAGTGCCATACCATTCGTCCTACATGCTCTTGGAAAGCGGCGCTCGCTGCCCTCCGTATGGATACATCACGATCAAATAGAGAGACGGAAACAAGATTCTGCGCCAGTTGTTGTGCGTGTGGCGAGAAGCTAGACCGATCCTGGGCCCTCGCCAGAGCCCATATCACATAGGCTGCTGCATCGCGTACATTAGAACCAATGGAGTGTGCACCCTTGCGAATGTCAAAATAGAGGGCCTGTGACAGCCAATCAAGAAGTTTCGGAAGTATGGTGGGAGGAACAAGCCCCCTGCGTGCGATTTCGGCCGATGCAAGACACGCGCCGTGCCATGTGGCTTCAGCAATAGAGGGCAGGTCGTAAACGCTGGCACCAGCGATGATGTGGATAGAAAACAGGTACAGCACATTCTCCAGAACTTGGCTCGAGAAGTCGTTTGGTAGACGTTCTGAGAGTCTGCCGATACCTTTGGCTGCCGACCATCGTACTACGGTGTCCTAACTGGGGCATCAATTCGTCTGGATTGCTGAATCGCCAAACAGCATTCACCCTGTCTTGGACGGCCTTCAACAGTGCATCTAGGACACCGTCCAGCTCCTCTGGAATGTCAATCTCGTCGTCGTCATTGTCATGATCTTGGCTAGCATCTTCATTTCCGCTATCGTCTAGGGCGCGCACTAGGGGGTTTGGTTAAGGTAAATTATCAACTGGTCGAGACAGTGCCTACTTTTAAGTCTAGTGAAAGTCCGTCTCGGGGGCACCAACCGTAGACCAATTCTAGACAAGAGCTTCGTCCTATATTTGCGCATCAATGTGTTTCCCATCAATGCCTCGCTGCTGCTAATCGCCTCCGATATTTCCATCAGATCGTTGGCAGCCGCTCTGGTTTCCTCGGGTGCACCCGATTTAACAAACTCGCACAGAACTTGTAACACACCGAGAGACTAGCTGATAATTAGGAGAAGAGCTCAGGAGAAAAATACACTTTACCAGAAAAATGTTATCAGATTGAATGGTCGAGTTAGACCATTGCAAAAATGTCCTGAATTGTTCCCTGGTATCCTTCCTGCGAAGATACGTATTATCAAGGTCAGAAGCTCCCAAGAGCGTGGCCTACCTCGTGTAAAATCGCGCAAGCAATATAGCAGCGCCTTCGCGCTCTAAGCCTGCTTTGTCCAGATATTCCTTGGCAATAGATTCAATCATATTGGCTGTTCGTCCATGCTGGCCGACTTCATCAAATTGTTCTAGATCGAAGGGAATCCTGCACACGAGGGACAACCATAAGAGCACTACATAACGGAGCGACCACAGATACGTCTCGGAAGACGGGCCCCCCAATAGGCGCATAAATTCTATGGCAGTGGTGACGTCCGCGACTTCGTGAGGAAAAAAACTGGCTATCTATACTTCAGTGCGCGGAAAGAGCTGATGCAAACCGAATAACCGACTGATCGTCTTGTATCCTCTGCATTTGATGTAGTTGTAAAGCAAGTCGGCAAGCCTACCGATGCGAGAGGTGGATGACTTTACACCCGGATCAGAGGTACGCGCCTTGGCGTGCGTCCTTAGACACTCTGCGGCTGGAATAACCAGGCCCTCGAGGTATGGATCGAGTAAATATGCCTGCTCTTGATATTCGCCTAGCTGAATGATAAGTTAAATACCGTTCCGCGACAACCAAGAGCTTGAACACCTACGATCAACATGAGCTGGCGCAGCAGTTCGATCTCTTTGCCGTTATCATCGTGACTGGGCTCGCTCGCCAAATCCACGGTAAGTAACGCGTTTTGCGCAGAGAAAAATTCGTCATAGCGGTCAAACGAAGCAAACTGCTTCGCCTCGGTGAAATCGTCGCCCATTACCGTGCTTGGGCGTCGTGGTGATCCTGCGCCCACCCCCGGATGGAATGATCACTCAAGTTTGTTGTGGATGGGTATTATGTCAGATAACTTACGTAATTACCAGAGGTCGAAGGCAAGCAGGACTCACGATTACCCTCACGTCCGTGACGAGTTGACAAGGAGGGATGTCACCACAAGAAAGGCCACGCGGTATCAAACGGAAGAGATCCCTCGAGGTAATCACACTCAAGAAGGTGTTTGATGCATGTACTGAATGATCGTCACTGGATAGGACGACAACGAAGGCAGATTGCGACGGAAACTGGTGTGTACTGGCCGGCCTCGCTCCTCGACTCTACAGTTGACTACAACAAAGTGGAAATTACAAAGCATCACGATGTCAGAGAAATCCGCCAGGCGGTCAAGAGAGCAAAAGCGTTTGAGATTCAGAGAACTTTCAAAAAACTCAAGAAGGCTCGGTACGCTTTGCGCGGCACTAAATTAGTCGCATCCGTCTATACCAACGTCGTTCCTCTGTCAGACATCTCGATCCAGAAGGCGAGCATACGAAAGACCTCGAGCAGCAAATGGAAATACTGAAGGTCGGTGAAACCGGCCGTCCCACGGATCTAAGCTCACTCTCGGTAGGATATGGACTATACCAACGTGGCCAACACCGCATTGATGACGAAGATCAAAAAGGACAAAACTCTCTCAGACGTACACCCTTTCGTTTCGGCCGAACTGGCGTCTAATGTTCTCGTTCTTGCTCCGTCGGGAACGGCAGCAGCCAAAGCACAAAGCCGGATATTAAGCTCGAAATGGCTTGCGCCCAAGGTCCTCGGAACTGTGGCCGCTCTCAAAAACTTTTTACATCCCAATCCGGGTGCTCGCAGAATTTTGGAAGGTAGAGATAAGTCGGCTTTCCCAAATGTTGGGACAAAGAGCAGGACGGATCAGGCGCGGAATTCCGTAATCGTGAATGGTTCGGACGAAGGCTATTCTATTGGCTCTGACAAAGACCTGTTAAGCGAGGTGAATGATGGTGATGGCTGGGAATCAGGCACTGTCAGCGATAACGACCACGAACCGTCAGCGAAGTCAGATGGTTGGGAGTCTGGATCGATCCAAGGCGGCTCTTATCGAGAACAAGAAATGTCGGATGCATTGTCGGACGTGGGCGGACTACCGAGTGGACCAGGCGGTATGGAGATCACGGCAAAGAATTCGACATCATTATCTAATGGGCAGTCCGCATTCCTTCCGACATTATCTGTTGGTTTTACCCGTGGCGACTCGGATAGCGAGTTCAGCGATAGAGAGGCCAAGATTTCAGATAGTGGCAAAAAGAACCGCCGAGGTCAGCGTGCTCGTAGAGCGTAAGTATTTTCATTTCCCGTTATCGTGCAGACAATGAATTACTCGCCATGCGGAGACAGGATATGGGAAAAGAAATATGGAAGGAACGCCAATCACGTCAAGAAGCGACAAGAAATCACACAGGGAGCAAAAGGGAAAGGTCGTAGCCTTGCTGCCAAGGGACACCAACGCTCACCAAAATCCAGCCGGTCGGCGCAACCAAGCCGTCCGCTACCTAAGAGGGTTGAGCGAACAAACACCCCTGGGGGTACGCGTGGACAGGGACCTTCATCGAGTACTCGTCGGACGGAACGGCCGCTCCACCCATCATGGGAGGCAAAAAAGAAACAACAGTCAGCAAGTATCTTACCTGCACAGGGAACAAAGATCGTCTTTGAATTGTAACAATGCTGTGGACGTTGACGACAGGTGGGACGAAATCGTGACCTTATTGGGACAGCAATCGCGATATAATAAACACAGGTCTTGGTATCGACGTAAAGATACAGCATGATAGCACAAAAGACACGACAATAACAAGAAAATGAACAACGAAAAAAATTCAACTCGCATTACTTAATCCCTGCGTGAAGGGCAGATGTGCTTTTTGCCTCCTTGCAGTCGACATTCGCGGGAACACCACATCTGTCCACAACGGCCGCAACGTGGATAGTCCCCTTCCAATTTTTGAACACGTGGAGCATTGGGACCGACATGAGAGCCGAGACCTTTTCTCCAGGGCTTCTAATATCGGGTGAAGGTTTAGGTTCTCCACGGATGGCGACGGTGGCTGAGTGAAGATTTCGGAGCTCATTTTTGGCTCGCTCCAGTCAGAGTCGGGTGGTAGGGGCATGCGGCTAATCGATGGGCTGCGATAGGAATTGGAGGATAACGGTGAATCGGGGGGAGTATCATCGTCGCACTGAGTTCTAGGATGTTTTGTGTAGGCAGGTATTTTTATTTTCAACGATGCGCGCAGGCAGTCTGCAGCGGAGGTAGTAGTCGTAAAGGAACCGTAGACAGTGGTGAAACCCTGGGATGGCTCGGCTTCCGCCGGGCCTCGGAGCAATGAGCTATGGATGGAGATTACATGGATGTTCGTTAGGGAGTGTGGGCCTCGTCGTTTTCCAGTTTGTGCGCCTTTCGCGGGCACAACACGAATATCCTACGCCGGGATTGAGCGCGACGTGAAGAAAAGTCGACTTGCAACGCATCAACTCACCGTGAAGTGAGAGCGCGTCATAATGAAGTTGCTCTGCAGATGCCGCCTGATGCACCTGGAAAAGTCAGGAATTTATACTCGTGTGACCTTGATTTTCACACACAGGGGGCGGTGGCGAGACTTTATTCGTCGATATTAGGTTCCAGTGTTCGGGTACTCGGGCTAACCGAAGTACGTAGATGAGTCTCAGAGCAACCGTGACGAAAATCAGCATGAGAACTTGCCTGGATTTGATTCCTCGGTTGGTATTACGTGGTAGGAAGAAGTGGGGAGGATAACGCACCTGAGGCGTCACACGACCTCCTTTTATACCCGACTCACAAAAGCTGACGATAGGCTGGGCAAGATCCAATCTCACATTTCCAAAAGGTCGGCGTATCTGATATTGTGAGGTGATGAGATGATGATGTTTGTTGACTGGAAAGAGCATATCAGCGGTGTTACTTGAAATCGGCTGAGAGTTCCATGTCGGGAGTGGTGAACCCTCAGATTCCTGAGCCAGTCGGCGGTTGCGTTATGGGCGGTCGGGTGCAGATTGTAAATAGTACACAGTGTAAGTAGTATGAGGTAAAAATCAGCTATTGTTACGGATGCTCACGAGTTAAGTACCAACGAGGATATATGATAGTTCCATCCGCCATGCAAGCGGGGGAGGTTCCCCTTACAAGAGCCAGGAAGGCGGTAACCACTTGCTGGTAATGGTTTCTTGCAATGCGTAAGGCGTAGATAAAAGACTGTCGCCTGACCTCGATGTATGTATGGATGAGCCGAACGAGATGAATAGTTAACGCAAAAGGGTTGATGCGGTCGCTAGTTATGTATACTGGGAGATCTCCATAGGTCGTCCGAATCTCATTTAGCTTTAGTTTGCGATGCACCGTCCGGATGACAGAGCCAATTGGGAGCTAGTACCAGATTGAGGAAGGAGGTCAGCGCCCTGGAACGGACTTGGATCATATCAGCCGTGCAAGGGTCTTGAAGAAGACGAAGTTGCGAAACGAGGGGATCCATCACTAGTACATATCTACCAAGTGGACTGGCCATTATTAACCAAGAAATTTCCTGGGCCATGAATGGACTAGCACTCGTAGAGGCCATCGGCCAATGGGAGGGCTCAAAACCTGTCAGAACTGAATTGTCCACTTTGTAGATTGCTCGACTCCCTATGGCGGACGGGTCCAAAAAGGGAAATAGTTTCTATTTCTCACGCTCATCCAGAAAAGGGAACACTTTCGAAAGTTGCAGGTTCCCTTGCTTGGAAATCCGTAGATAGTTTTGACGCAAAGAGTGAGCACCATCGAGGCTCGACTTTGTTTTGTAACTAACTCGCTGCTAAGCCTCAACTACAAGTCGAGTTAACTTTGGCATCCTTCTCAATAACCAGCACCTGGTTGTTTCAGCGCAACTTACGGACTCGCTCGCCACACTCTACAAAAGCGACGATGTTTCCTATTTTGTTCCTAACAACGTTCCATATACTAAATGCCAATTCTATCGCGTGAAGAATCCGGTGTCAATCGGTGAGGATAGCACCAGAGACATTCCGAATGAGGTTAAGGAGAGATGCCGGAACGAGGACAATATGCAACATGTCAACCCTGCAACTACAAAGGTTAAGAAGTTAGCAACAAAGCTCTCGGACGATTGTATTTATCTGGTCATTGTAGTTCCCGACCGTAAGTATCACACATTACTAAAAGTTTGGAGTGTTTTGCCTTGCTGATCGTGTCACTTTATTAGCACTCAAGGAGGCGAGAGAGGTGGTTGAGAAGCTGAGAGAGACACGCGCCGAACTGTTCGAATGCTTACAAGCAACGGTCAAGAACCTGGGCAATTGCAACGGTCAAGAACCTGGGCAATTGCATCAGCAAACCGCTTAGAGCTGGCACAGTGGGGTACCAACACGTAGTACTTGCCAGGTGCCATAATCAGCGCTTGACGTTTGCCGATCTGAGATTGACACTGAATATGGGTTATCTATTACACAATAGTACAGTTTGCCCTAACTACATTTTGTAAAGTGGTACGAAGAAATTTAAAATGAGTGCAATTATTCACGACCACCTCTTCGATAACTCCAATAATGCAGGCGCGGACACTGCTCATGAGATGGTCTGAAAAGTCAACGGGCTTCATCTTGCCCGATTCGTATTCTTTCAATGCGCAGAAGATTGCAGCACCACTCAGTCTGAATATTCCATCTGCGACCTGGTCCGAGAGTTGCATGCCGGTGTGATCAGGGATGAGGACTACGAGCGCAAGGTGCAAGAGAGCCTGATTTCCGAACACTTGTGGTTGGTCCTATGTGTCTTAAGCATGTACAATGGTGTCAAACGACTTAAATACGTACTGGTAGATACAAGAATCTGTTATCCATGAGCAAGGATGTGGCCTTGCGCTTGTAAAAATCACGGACATCGGCGTCACTCGAAGTGGGATCAGAGTTGTCGGGAACAAGAGAATATGCCGCGACAATGAATTTGCGTGCGGCGTGCTTGAAGGCTTTGCGCAGGGTGGCCGGTAATCCTTCGAGTTGGGAGATGATTTTTTCAGTTGTCGGCTTGTCATTTTCCCAGTGTTGACGCTCACCTATGGAAAGTCAGATATGATTACGATGATGTGTACAAATACTTACTTGTTGACAACAAGTCCAACACCTGTTGCAGCGAATCCCGAGCAAATTGTTTTACCAGCGATGAGTCAGGGAAGTTATTTTCAACGACTACCTTCTCGTACATTCTTGCTTTTGCGTCAGCCGTAATGCTGTTTTTTGTTGACGCGGTAGATGGTAATGGGTCAGGGAGGTTGGTGACTGTGGTGACTGCGTTTTGCGGGCGCTGTGACTGAACAGTGCGACTACCAGAACCTGTAACAAATGTCTCTTCCCCGGTCTAATACGGTGTTAGTATTATCTTAATAACAAGACATGACACCGACTCTGATAACTCCAACCCTCGCTGCTGTGTTACGTCCCGCGTCATCGCAACGTACTGGTGAGAATGCGAACACCTCCCGGACTCGACTGAGAGGATACGGTTGGGGCCGGCTCAAAGCCCGAAGAGTCGGCAAGACTTGGGTTGATGGTGTCGAAATCGATGGGTCGGAGGTGGGTGTTGCGATGGTGAGATTCGTCGCATAGCCCCACTGGGAAAACCCAGAGGGACCTGGAGGGCCGTAAGATTCACTGCTGGTCTGAGTTTCCGCGGCAACGAAGCCGCTGGGTCCAACACATAGTAATTCCTCGAATCCAGACTGGGACTGGCAGGGGAGTGTGGGGACCGCGGCGTGTGTATCTCCACCATAGGGTTCGGTCCCAGTAGCGACAAGTGGCGGATATATGATTCGTGCTGGATCCAGTGGAAATTCTGCGGCCACACCGACTTGCGTCGCATCAGAGATGTGAGATGGATTGAGGCCGCTTCGCGAGCCCGGTTTGCTCATTTGCTGTAGTCGGATGGTGTATCATCATTTGGTCAAGTAGTACGGGTCGAGTATGGGAGCCCGTACCTTTTTCCCTCTGCGCTTCACTTTGGACGGATCCATGACGGATGAAGGTCAGGGCCAGTGGACAAGTGTCGGGATATATGACAGAGAGTGTTGGCCACGATGCGCACTGCATGTTTAAATCGATGATCGATAACCGATAACCAGTACAGAAGGGTTACAATCGAGGGTGAGAGTAGTACATAGTTTCTATCAAACGCGACGAAAATACATTCCCGGCACTCATATCTCTGTATCAAATCACAATCAGTCCATGAGGCAGGCCTTGAGGCAAGGAAAATGACGTACTATTCACTGTGTCCAGAGCTGTCGCTCTGGACCGAAATCTCAAGATCACCTGCGTGGGGGACCTTTAGATTGTCCGAGGTTTCCTCATCGCTGTCACCGGAGACCTCGGAATCACTACCACAAGAATCCTTCATCGGGATTGCCTGACCACCCCATTGTGAGCTGAGCACGACACCCCTAGCAATCCCGATCCTCTCGATACACTTGAAATGTTCCTGCGTGTCGTTTAATGCCGAAGTCTGTTCGTCTAACAAATGCCATATGATGTCTTGCTCTGTTGAGCCTGTATCCACGCCCATATTGGTACACCATTGCCGCCAGAGTTCCAACTTGTTTTGGCAGTCTTTATTCTGCGCTTGGAAATGGGTCAGACAACGAGAATGGAAGCGCTTCCATCTCTCGTGCCTTTCGAGTTCCCAAGTTGATGTCAGCGCTCGGTGACGGGTGACCTCACATTCAGCATATTGAGCCATGATGGCCTCGCGGAGGACATCCTTAGGCACTCCATCGTAGATATTATTGAATGAATCTTTCATAGTAGCCTTGAAGATCGGTTAGTGGAACATATCATTAGAATATATTGGCACACACCTCCGCCAACTCAACATCTACCTCATCATTACGAAGGGACCTCAAAGCCATTCCAGAAAACTCGAGGTCCACAGGAAAGGCCCGCTGATGAACAGGATATGGTGATGCTTTATTCCGACGAACAGCCTTCTGGGGAGAGAGTGACTTGGACTTAGTACGATTGACTGTAAGGTAAATTCAGTACAGATCAGTAATCATGAAACAGATAGAAGGAATGTACCTTCATGTCCACCCATTGTAACTTGCAGATATCCCAGTATGATGCAAGTATGAAGGCGAAGCGGTTGATGCGGAGTTCGAAAGACTTAGCAGATTCAACCCCCACTCTCTCTGGGCCATATACGCTCATCATGCACCAAGAACAAGCAATGAGCTCGGACAACTCTACATCACTATCTGATGACCAGTAAGTGCTTTTTTCTTGTTGCAACAGACACTAAACTGTACACAGGTGTTTAACCCCATGCCCGGTATGCGGGCAAACGTTCCCTTCAACTCTCGCCGTTTGCACCCATTTACAAGATTCTGCATGCACCCGAAAATTCTTACCCACCCCCTCTGCATTCCGTACCCCACAGAGGTCTTCTGATAAGCCACGGTCAGGTCAGTTTCACCCCAAGTCCGGGTACATATACGGCTTTAACGAACCCAACACGTTCGAACGCATGAAACGACATGAATACGAGCCGCACAGACAAGAAAACTCATATTACCCGTTTTCCGGTAGAGATGAATGGGAATTAGGAAAATTCCTGTGTGATAACTTCACACAGAGTCAGATCAATACGTTTTTGAAGCTTGATTGGGTATGTGACCTTTCCTTCCATGTAATATATCGTGAAACATTGTCTGTAGGTTAATTCCAGGTCAAAACTCAGTTTTGGGTCGGCTCGAGATTTACAGATGCAAATGGATACGATACCCAGAGGCCCAAACTGGCGTTGCACAGCGATCCATATCGAAGGTTATCCAACAAGAGATCCGATTCAACTCTATTGGCGCGATGCTCTAGAAGTCGTACGAGAGCTCTTCGGAAACGAGCCCATGCACCTGTGTAGGCCGTGTTATACGGTCAGCGGACGATGACAATCGGCCGTGCTACACGGGCTGGCGGAAGTGAGGCTTATGACTAGAGCTTTGCCGTATCACAGGGGTCAGCCCCCGACAGCATTGTCACCAAGTGACAACGGTGGGCCCATGGCTCTGTTGTCATCACGGGGTAGGGTGAAAGTCTTAAGCCGGACAAATGGGTGTCGTCATGAAAATACTCGGGCTGAGAGGAGTAGCATACCAATAGAATAAGTGAGCCAGTACGCAATGGAGGCAGTGTGGTGAAATCTGACGGCAGCAATAACACCATAGTGAGCCGGTCAATCAGCATTGCGGCATGGTCAACAGTGCGGCAAAGTCAACACTCCGGCATGTTCAACGAGAGATGTGCCGATGAGATGTTGTGCCACTGATATGCAGTGCCGCTGATATGCGGTGCTGCTGATATGTGGTGCCGCTGATATGTGGTGCCGCTGATATGTGGTGCCGCTGATATGTGGTGCCGCTGATATGTGGTGCCGCTGATATGTGGTGCCGCTGATATGTGGTGCCGACGATATGTGGTGCTGGGTGTTATGTGTCGGCCGCATCTATTGCTGCATCAATTTAGTGCCGACGGTTCCTCGTGCCGGATCTTGGCCTAACGGTAGTTACTTAACACTATATGCACGGCGATACATCTATATAGAGGACATAGTATCTAGGGCCTAATGGGTATACAGGGAGATCAACTTTGTGGCCCAACGCACTCAATGGGACACCTATCCACATGCCTTCCCAACTATATAGTTGTTCCCGCATTGAGGGCTTGTTTAATCCTCTGGGACACCCCATTCATGGCTTGTCACTTTAAAATGTACTTGCAAGGTTTGCCTGCATAGCTAGATAACACCTCTGCTAGGGCCTGCCCAATGCTATGGGATACCATGGCCATTGCCTGTCAGACTGAGCTGGGCGCACTGACTATAAATGACGCTGTCTCCAGGGCTTGCCCAGAGTTATGGGACACCACACCTGTGGCTAGCACCCCTTAAAGGTACAGTCTCTGCACAGCCCATTGGAATGCAAGGGACAATAGTTCCATGGCCCTTTGGTAAGAAAGGGACTCTGTTGTTACAGCCTGATCAGAGCCCGAAACACACTATTCCTCTGGCCTGCCAACAGAAATGGCAAACCATATTTAGGGCCTGATGCAAAGCACGGGACACTGGCACTGCAGCCCTCCTACTCACTCCTATTTGTTGGGCTCTATAATAGAATAGAGAACACTATATCCAGGGCCTCCTGCTCTTATAGATGATACGGCACCTGGGGCTGTTATGTAATCATGGGACACCATCATATGGGGCTTGACACATTGTGTGACACCACTTTAGCGGCGTGCCTTGGGAACTGCAGGAGGCGGGGCCTACTCTGCTACTTCTAGCCCCTTGGCCGCAATTCCATGGCTACCCTGCTGCTTTGGCCGCCATGCTGCTAACAGTCCTTCGGCAGCAGCGGCTATCCCTGGTTCTCTGGCCGCATTGCTGTGGCATACCTTTCTTTTGCCGTGATACCGCGGCTGTACTTGTCATAGTGGAGGCCACCACTGCCGCCCGGCCATGATTGGTTACAGCCATCACAGCCGCAAACTTGACGACCGGCATAAGGTATCAACTTGCGGCACCCATTGTATTGGAAGATGCGGACGACACCTCCACCCAGACATGTGCTATTCCCATTCATGCCGATGTGTTCCCTGTGTGATTTCTGCCTCATTGTTAACCTGGCCGGGTGTTGCAGCCGCTTTGGCCGGCAACATTATATCACATGTGTCGCTTTGGCCGATATTTGATTAACCAATTATTGTTGTGATGAACATATATGTAGGTATTCATACAATGTTTACCTACCACCCAAAGACTCCTCCCATTTCTGCCGCAATGCATTTGGTGCACGGGTTAGCATCTCAATGTCCTCCATCCTTTTTGCACAATGCTGCATCACCTCCATATGATATTTGAGGGCATTGTCCGAGCTCCGCAACATATTGTCGCAGAAGTACCGTGCATTTGACAAGGCCTCGTCGGAGGTATACCCAACGGTGAGTAGAATGGTGACCTTTCTATCAGCAACCTTGGAAAAGCTTTAGTATCTAACACAACACGAATAAGGGAGCATACCAGGTCCGGCGGAAAGAATGCCTCTGCCTCCGATACCATGTCCCGCAGCGGCCGCGTGCTGTACCCTGCCATACATGGGCCGTGGCCATTTACCCACCACGAGTTTGCCACTTGAAGCGTACTTGGAACCTGGACTTCGGCGGCCTTCGCATGATAGACGTTCAACTGTCGCATTGCCGCATACAGTCTTGCCGGCGGCAGATCTTCTAGTACGACCATTCTGTGCACCCTGCTCGCCATCATTGGCAATATCATCTTCGCACCCATAGCCTGGCATGCGGCAAGCACACGTTCTAAATTTGCCTGGGGGCTCATGAGTGTGTTAATCAAATGTAATCATTCTCCACTTACCACTTCCGTTTGTACGTTTGCATACCATTCAGCTGTGGCCAGCATCCCCTCGGGCTGTTGTTGAACCGTGTGCACCATCCGTCGAAAGTGGACTCCAATGTATTGCAATACCATGGACAGTTCGCAGGTTTCGCGCAGTTCGGATGTGGTATTCATGATTGATGGTGTGATGGCTGATTCGCCCTAAGCCTTATAACAATCAGGCAATCAATGTTCTCACGGTCCACATGTCACCTGATGCATAATTACCACATTGTGCAACCGGGCATGTGTTGTTTCGCACTGGCCAATCGCCGATCAGCCTTGTTTAGTGGATCTAGCCGAGAATGGAATGTGTTGCATTGCCGTTTGCAAACAGATGTCCGCAGGATGCCGCACATCCCCCACTAAAATTTTTACTCCCCACATTGTCAAAAGTCGTCCTGTTTCCAATGGCCGGTGCAAATGCCGTGCCATCCAACTATACTTTGTCTGACATCATGGCATCATATATGCGGCGCCGCTTCCTGAATGAAGCATTCCCAGACTTAAATTCCCCCACCCCGGAAACACTTCTGTCCCTGCCGGTGGACGCAACTGTAGCCATGAACCAAATTGTATCCACCATCACACAGGCATACCATAATCGGAGTGAGCCAATTCTTTTATAGTTCTATTATCCCTTGCTTGATATCCGCTGAAGTTTCGTGCGGCATTGACTTGATTAGGTTGTCTGAAAGCCTCAGACCAATGCAATCCGGAACAAATGAGCAACAGGAGATTAGGGTCCTCTGTAGACATCCTTCCTCTTTGACTGGGACCCTTTCCCGGCCCACCATTATTCTGGGAGAAGGTGACACAATTGCATTGTGGTATCTTCCCGGAGCTCTAGCTCCCTGCATCCAAGTATGGTATCATTCCACTCTCATTGTCCACTGTTGAGGCCTTTGTTTCTAGGAGCACATCGCAGCATCCATCGATTCACTTGCAGATCCACTGGAAGAGAGTATTACTAATCAATCATGGCGTACAACACACCAGTATTTCAAGGATGACGTGGATATTTTCGGGTGCTTGGAATTCTCTCCGGCACGGCACATGCTCGGCCATTCTGTGAGTACCTTCTTCTTTTGACAATGCACTTGTTTGATCTTCTGCTAGACCCCCAATGACATTCCGGGGGTGTCCAAGGCTTTGGCCGGTCCTACCGGCTATCAATGGAGCAAGGATATATGTCTTCCGTCGGCCATACTTTCAGGTGTTCTTTCTATTATCCATCCGTCTCTATACGATGCCGGCCACCTTGCCATGCAACGCTTGAATGACTGGGCGACCGGCCATGATCCCGGAATGCTGGCGGCACTTGAAAATTGGTCCACTGTCTTCACCAATATCTCGCTAATTGTCAATCGAAGTACCCCCCTCCACAGGGACCCACACTCTCGAGCAGATTGGTATGACATGCTAGTCAGTGTCGGTAATTATGATGATTGTGCACTGCACATTCCCAGTCTTGGGATTCAGGTATTGTACAATCCCGGCACTGTCGTTGCATTTTCCGGCCGGCTCTTTCGGCACGGCGTCAACGAGGTTGACGGAGCGAGGTGCTGTTTGGCGTATTATATGAGGGATAATATTCACCATTGGTTGAGGGTGCCACGGCCTCTTGATTGGGTGACGCCAGATAATGTCCGCAATGCACTGGTGAAGCATTGAATAATTAGCTTCCTGATATGATTGTTTGTTGTACTAAAATGTAATTCTGATGGTATGTAGTCCAAATTTGTTGGAAGTAGTTTGTAGTAGATACTATCCGAACGTGTGTTGTGCCGATGGGATGTAGTGCTGCTCGGCGAGCCCAAAGTCGATTCCGGCATGATCACAATGATCCGGCTTGGTCAAGTGTAAACATTCAACAGGGCGGCACATTCATCATTCCAGCACAGTCAACACTCCGGCACAACGAACAATGAGGCATAGTCAACACTCCGGCAGGATCGGCATTCCAGCACTGCCCACCATGCACCCTCACTCGGACATGACCGGCAGAGCAAGAAGTATTCCCGGGGGCGGCCAACGCGCATCAAGATGGAACCTACTGTCGACACTGAAAATGATGAGAAGCTCACACGAGTTGCATCAGCCTTGAGGAGAAACTGTCGCCGATGAGTGGTCCATATGATGACTGTGCCGGACTGGTAATGGTGCTGGAGTGTTGACTGTGCCGGAGTGTTGACTGTGCCGGAGTGTTGATTGGGCCGGAGTGTTGACTGGGCCGGACTGATGATGGTGCCGAATGGTTGATTGTGCCGACGGAGTGTTGATTGTGCCGACCTGTTGACTGCCGGGATGTGGATCCTGCCGGAGTGTTGACTGTGCCGCAAGGTTGATTGTGCCGGAGTATTGATTGTGCTGGCCTGTCAACATTACGGCAGAGTCAACACTGTGGCACAATCAACCCTCCGGCACAATCACCGTTCTGGCTCAACATTGTGGCAGAGTCAACCCTGTGGCACAATCAACCATTCAGCACATTCATCATTCCGGCACAGTCAACAGTTCGGCACAATCAACAATTCGGCACTATCATCATTGTGGCACACATTGCCAGAAGCATCCTGACACACCACTACACAACAGCATGATTGATGCTAGATTAGTTCACGCTGCCAGAATTATAATTGTGCCGAACTGTTGAATCTGCCGGAATGATAAATGTGCCGCACAGTTACATGTGCCGGAGTACACAGCAATTGGTGATGTTCACTCCATGGATGCCATTGCCATTGAGGCACCGCACGCCTTCACTCGGACAGAACCAGCAGAGCAAGAGAGATGTGATCGCAGCTATTCCCGTGGGTGGTCAACGCGGATCAAGTTGGAACCGACTGTCGACACTGAAAATGATGAGAAGCTTGCATGAGCTGCATCAGCCTTGAGGAGAAACCGTCGCTGATGAGTGGTCCATATGCACACACCTGCAGAAGGAAGAAAAGTAGCTGGGGAGGAAGAGAAGTGTACCCAGTGCATGGAGAGAGATTTACTGTGTGCTGTCCAGGTCGAACACTCGACCTGGTTTTGCAGTAAGTCTCTCTCTTTGCACTGTGTACACTTGTCTTCCTTCCTAGCTACTTCAAATCCTTCTGCAGGTGCATATGGAGCACTCATCAGCAACAGTTTTTCCTCAAGGCTGATGCAGCTCGTGCAAGCTTCTCATCATTTTCAGTGTCGACAGTCGGTTCCAACTTGATCCGCGTTGACCACCCGCGGGAATAGCTGCGATCACATCTCTCTTGCTCTGCTGGTTCTGTCCGAGTGAAGGCGTGCGGTGCCTCAATGGCAATGGCATCCATGGAGTGAACATCACCAATTGCTGTGTACTCCGGCACATGTAACTGTGCGGCACATTTATCATTCCGGCAGATTCAACAGTTCGGCACAATTATAATTCTGGCAGCGTGAACTAATCTAGCATCAATCATGCTGTTGTGTAGTGGTGTGTCAGGATGCTTCTGGCAATGTGTGCCACAATGATGATAGTGCCGAATTGTTGATTGTGCCGAACTGTTGACTGTGCCGGAATGATGAATGTGCTGAATGGTTGATTGTGCCACAGGGTTGACTCTGCCACAATGTTGAGCCAGAACGGTCAACACTGATTGTGCCGGAGGGTTGATTGTGCTGCAGTGTTGACTCTGCACGTAATGTTGACAGGCCAGCACAATCAATACTCCGGCACAATCAACCTTGCGGCACAGTCAACACTCCGGCAGGATCCACATCCCGGCAGTCAACAGGCCGGCACAATCAACACTCTGTCGGCACAATCAACCCTTCGGCACCATCATTAGTCTGGCCCAGTCAACACTCCGGCACCATTACCAGTCCGGCACAGTCATCATTCCAGCACAGTCCTACCTCAGAGCGTGCTCGACCTGGACAGCTTGTGCCGCAGTGTTGACTCTGCCGTAATGTTGACAGGCCAGTACAATCAATACTCCGGCACAATCAACCTTGCGGCACAGTCAACACTCCGGCAGGATCCACATCCCGGCAGTCAACAGGCCGGCACAATCAACACTCCGTCGGCACCATCATTAGTCTGGCCCAGTCAACCCTCCGGCACACTCAACCCTCCGGCACAGGCAACATTGTGGCCGAGTCAACACTGCGGCACAATCATCATTTCGGCACAATCACCATTCTGGCTCAACATTGCGGCAGAGTCAGCCCTCCGGCACAATCAACCATTCGGCACAATCAACCATTCGGCACAATCAACCATTCGGCACATTCATCATTCCGGCACAGTCAACATTCCGGCACAATCAACAATTCGGCACCATCATCATTGCGGCACACGCTGCTGGAAACATCCTGACACGCCGCTACACAACAGCATGATTGATGCAGTGAACTATGGCACATATGTTATAGCTAGCTGTTGCACCGGCACACAATGGTTTCTAGCTGCGGTAGTTGATTGTTATCAATGCCAGCAGTCGTGGAACTACGAGGACCATGGCCGGTAGGCCCATGTTTGCACATCTTCCCTTGGCAGATTTATATTTACATATTGGCCGAAGGGTGTTCATGCATGGCATTCAATTGCTGCTGGTGCATGGCTTTGCCATTGCGGCTACCAGCGAATCTATGTGCCACTGTCCATGACCCTCCCATTCCATCATCCATTCATTCCAAGGTATGCACCCCATAAATACCTTGCAGTTGCACCTTGTTTTTTCCACTAACAGCCACTTGATGATCCGTTTCAAATATGTCCTCTTTGCATACCATATAGCGGTATTTGATGCCGATGGTCAATGCCAATCATACACAACCAAGTCTACCATACATTTGACATTGCTTTGCTGCATAGCATGCTCTCCCCATCTCTCCGCTCATATTAGCCTCCTCCTTCTGATCTCTCCAAAGTGTTTCCCTATACGAAAGAAATTGTCTTGTCCACGTGGCTTCACATGTCAATAGTTTTACCTCTTCGTCCCACCTGTCTCGCAATGCTTTCGCCCTCAACCAATGCACCCGGTAAACTATACATGTCAGCTGGTGTTAACATGAGGAGCAATCATCTTACATTCAGACATCCAATCATTGACTTCTGTATCCCGCGGCACATCCATTGTCCAAAACCAGGCCAAAGTGTCATCCCTATGACCCCTTGCATTTGGGTCGGCAATGGTTGCACTGATCTTTAGGTCTTCTTTCCTCAACATTTTGTATCGGTTCAATGTGTTGCCACTTGCATTCAATGCTATCATTTGTTTCCGGCACCGACGATATATTGCCGCATGCCGCTGCACTTTCACATCGGCACTACCCACCTTCCCCCAGGCCCTCGTAGTCATATTGTATGTCCCGGCATGTCTGACATCGGTCCGGAAGATGACTGCCTTGTGTGCCAGCGAAACCCTTAGTTCATGTAGAGCATCGTTGGCCTGACCTTCCCTCAATCGTAACTCCTGATCCACCATGGTTAAAAGCCCCAACCTATCGGCTTGCTGCATCCCCAGGTACGACGGCAAGGGCAGTACCACAGCATCCGAGTAGTTGGGATCTTGTGGGTGGAATGTGTCTGAAAATACATCTTCACCATCACCTTCATCGATGTCCGTTGTGGAAATGAGATTATCCGAGATGTCCTCATTCCAATCTTCGCCTAGAAATTGGGAAGCTGATTCACAGAGCCGATCAATTTGCATCTGCAGGCGGTCCTGCCGGCGGGCAATAGACAACCTTTGTGTTTCCGTTGCCCTTGCATGAATGTGGCGGACATCTATGGCCAAAATAATTTGTGATTCTTCGGCTTTCAATACCCTTGCCATCCATGTTGCTGCCCCACGCATACGACCATCCGGTCCCTGATTACTTATAATATCCATTTCGATCGACTTAGTTGTTTGAGCTGTCATTATAATACATCAAATTCGTTTGAAATCAGCCAAGCAAGTAAATACCTTTTTCCAGCTGCACCTCAAATATGTCCATTGATTTTGGATCAGTAACCCTATTCTCCAAAGCCGATTTCTCTTGCTGTGCCCAAAGCTCATGCAACTCGACCGGAACCCTTGTATCAAGCTCCGCAAATGCTCCTTCCGCGGACATCAGTGCCTCTTGAGCATTCTTCAATTTTCTTTTCAGGGCGATGGCTGTGCAATATGTCGTCGGCATACTTCACCCAAAATCTGCAAGATATTGTGATACCACTCACGCATCCGCACCATCTTTAAGAAGTTGTTGTCATTCATTTGAAAATCAAGCAGCTCCTGTCTATGCGGCGTTGCCATTCCGCGGGCCGATGGCGAAATGATGTTAAGAGAGGACCAGAGAGTCTCCATAATTTCACCATCGACGCGGCCTACACCAGAAATGAAATTGGGAGCATATCGGGTGAAACATTCTGCCTTGTGACCATGTACATGCCAGAGCCCAATGCTAGGTTGAATCCATAGCCCACATGGTAAGGATATAAAATTGTTTGCTTCTAGCCGGCGCTTTAGGTTTTTGCTGTATTGGCAATTGATGTCATAAAAGGTTATGACTTTTTGTTGCGGATCCATCCCATGTTGCACGGCATGTGCCAGAGCATAATCCATATTTACCTGCCTATCTTCCTGTTAGGGTGGAATGCATGCAACATGTCGGCACATACTGCTCTCCCTTCTGAAAGTCAACCATTGCATGGGGTACAAAGCATCCATGCCGCGCACATGCACACCCGCCAATTCCAGTAGATGCCAGCTGATTTCTTTTAGCATTTGCCTGGTTTACTGCTCGATGGTTGCTACAGTCAGATTTCTGTGAATTCCATTACAATGCTGAACCGTATTGTAAACATGTGCAATCACAAACCTCGACCCGGTTCAATGTTCCGGCCAGATAATCCTTATATTGCAGCATTGTAACCATGAATCCCATTCCGTCCATGAGCCAAACTTCATTAGCTGAATTCTTTGGCCGCATATGCTCGGCCTTGAAGTTTCCATCCATCACGATGGTCCTAGAATATTTCCACCTATATCATGCAGCTGCTCAATAAGTACAAGTAAAAATAAAACATTACTTACTCCGAGAGGTCTACATCTTCACTGGATGGAATGTTTACTCCTGGTTGTGGGCATGCCGGACAGAACAGCACCAATTCCCCCCTCTTGGGATCAGGAGATCCTGGATGAAAACCTTGCCATTTCAACAGCTTTAACAGCCTCCACATCCTTGACACCCTGAGTAGCTCTCTGTATCTGTTCTTGGATCAGTGTTGGTGGTGTCATCGGGTCCTTAATATCATGCTTTGAACTCACCGGTACAAGGCCAGGAAATGCATTGGATGTGACTCGCCGAAGCTTGCTGTAATAATTCATGGCAGAGGTGCCGCACTCCACATTATCCATAATGAAGTCATCCAATACTTGGAAGGTGAATACAGTCCTAGGTTCCTTTGTAGTTGCCGGGAAGAGTCCTGCTTTGACCAACTGCAAATGCGAAGCTCCTGCATCTGGACAGTTACAATACCTCACATCGCAAAAATGTACCCCAGATGTATGCACTACAGTTAGGCAAGACCTGTCCGTTCCTCCAGAAAGATGATGTGGTCTTGGTTGGTCCTGAATATCCTCCCATTCATCCTCAACATCACCAGCAATGTCCTCACCATCCATCCCGCCATTCGGACATGGATCCCCACCATGGCCGAGGTGTACCACCAACCCAGCCTTCTAAATGAGTTGTTGCTGTATGCCACGTAGAATTGATGACTCACCAGTCGTAATGATGATTCCTCAAAGAATGTACCGTTCCATTGGTCCACCCGGTGGAAGGGCCGCAACTTGTGTTCCTTTCTGCAACAGGAACTGCAGAGCAAGGGCCGGTGGATGCATTCGGCGCATCTGTACGTGCCATCTCCTTGACACAACATGCAGACCCTTGGGTGAGGGGGTGCCTCCATGTCCAGAAGGACCTGGAGGTACCTCTGCTTGTATGGCAACCATGCCAATAAGTAACTGTCCTATTATGCCTTCAGGAGGACATGGCAAGTGCAGGATCGGAATAAATCACACACCTGATTCTTTGACACACCTGTTCTCTTTCGGGGTGGAAGATCATCCATGGAAATGTATGGCTGGCCATCATCTGGAAACAGTTGGGATTGTTCTAATCCTATAGATGCTGACTGGGTCGGAGTGTCATTTGAAGGAGCTTTTCCATGACGGGCCTTCTTTCGGGGCGTTGCCTTCACCATCTTATCAATAGATCCCCTCCTTGATTTGAATGCCTGCCATGTTACATGAACCACCGGAGTAGAGCTACCAGCAGGTTGTATCTTGGACTTTGCCATGAGTGGTATCTGATGAGGAAATCCCTGCACAAAGTCTTTCCACATTGTATCTCACTGAAGCCTCATTGAAACAGCATGGACAGTGATCGGAAAGGGATCTTTGGATCTGCCGATTTGGATCTAGCTTTTGTAATATGGACTTGAAGATCAGGCACCAATGCAAAAATCCCATATATGGTGGCCGCTACTGAATTAGATCCTAAGTTAAAGTCCGGAAATAGCTTGTTAGCTGCCGAACAACATAGCCGGCCCCAGAAGTAGCTAGCTCACCAATGGATTTTCCAAAAGAGGTCGGCATGGAGGAATTGAACACTAATTGACATGGGAGAAACAATAGCTCGGGAATCCTTCAACAAAGTGTCCGGGACTTCTCTAGCACAGCACCACTCAACAAAGTATCTAAGTCTACTCAACATACAGCATGGCCCGCAGTCGTTCATCCAGCAGATCTATGGAGAATCCTGATACAGAAGATGAGCAAGACCATTCTTCTGACTCGTCGGGCACAGAGGCACCACAAAATGTGGTAAAAACAAAACTCCGGGATGATGAGGTCGAGGTCCTTGAGGAAGCCTTGGAAGACTGGAAGGCAGCTGACAGCAACCAAAGGAAAGGTATGAAGAATGCCATGAAGGCAAAAATCAAAAATCTCCCTGCCAATAGCACACTCAAAGGACACGAATGGGAGAAGAAAAAAAAAGTGCGCCCCATTTCCATAACTTCACATGGACTACTGATGCATCAGTGATATCAGGCAATTAAAAATTGGTTGTATAACCACAGCCGAGCCCGTGCCCGAAAGGCCCTAGTAAAGTATGGACGTAGGTGGACTGCCAGATCAGTCGTAATGAAGTCGAAGAAAAAAGAAATCGAAGCCGAATTCGAACGGGCCGGAATTGCCCAAGGAAGCACAGGCATGATTAAAGGCTACCAAAAGGCGGTAGGATGCATCATGGGGAAGCTCACCCAGGAGGAAAGGGATGCTGCGGCAAAGCAGGCTGATGAATGGAACGAGGAGCAGCCGCCGGCAGAGGTCCAGGCCGAGTAAGTTTGACATGTTATCTCGACAATTATTCATCTGCAAACAGAATGGCCGAGACAAAAGGCCGACAATATGTCAAACAGTTTGCGCAGGAAATGTGGCGGCAGTGTGGGATGCGGGTGGTTGTGATGGCGGCATGGAAGGGCCGGAATGGTCAGCCCATGATGGGAATGTATGTCACTTCTCACTTGTGGTATTTGTATACTCACATTCACAGGCATGACTTTAATTCGGCATTGGGACAAGGGAAGACCTTTGCCGATTGGGATGACATCAAGCACCACTGGGATGCCTATGCACAGCAGGCCATAGGAGGGGAAGAACACGATGATAGCGATGAAGATGCCGGACCGACGCTCTGCCGGAAGAAAGGGCAGAAGAGGCCGCAAACTGTTTTACCAACAATGGAAGATGGCACACCAATGATTCCGATCATCCTCGATATGCAAGCATTGGAGAGAAAGGATGTTATGAGGACCTTTGTGACATGGCATTATCGTAAGTTCTTCCTTGTAAATAGACGGAGAATTGACCCCTTGCCGCAGGCAAGGCATGCGGCAAGCCAAGTGCCAGTGTTCCTTGGGCTGCCATACATGCAAAGACCGGTATCTACATTTCATCTGTGTACCTGCCGCGGCATTGGGAGTTCAAAGAGCCGACCCGGCTCACAAATCAGGAAGTTACAAAGGTACTGGAATTCTGGCGCGATAGGCAAGTGACAGATCCGGAAGATGTACTGACATTTCACAAATGGAGAGATATGGATGGTGGATTACAAGATCCAGTATCAGATTGTGAGGACTCAGTGGCCGGAATGATAAGTGCAGCAAAGCCGCCCCTGAAAGGTTAGCTCTGAATACTTTTATCAACTTGTTTTGACTGGTTCAAAGAACCTGCGGCACGAGATGTGGAACTCGCAAGCAGTCGGAAGAGGCGGCGCACAATTGGTATGGATCTTTCAACCATGTTATGCAACCATTGACATGCATAAAAGAAGAGGCCCCAGAGGAGAGGGAGTCCAGTGCAACAAACAAAAACCAATGCCGGTCAAACCAGGATGATGGTACGCCCCATCCGTATTCCAAGCATTTGATCCTCCTACATTTGGAACATCCCTGTCAGCAAGCCATACAACGCCCATTGAACAGCCTGGTCAGTTCCTTTGAATATTTTTGTTGTCAGAATATGAAGTTTATATATAGAGGATGACTCAGATGGACATAATGCTAAGGAAAATGGTGCGTGGGGCTTGGTTTTGTTATGCCGGTGGGACCATCTTGACGAAGAGCATCAGCGGCACTGACGGCACGGCAGCCGGCCGAACCTAAACAGCAAGGTGGGTATTGGTCTCAATTACTTGGAAATGGCACGTATTCTCATATAAGAAAAAGCACATATGGATCCCGGCAACGTCAATGCTAATGGACCGATGAAGCCAAAGCCCCGGGTTAAAAAGAACACAGCCGATGCGCCGGTGGAATGTAAGTTTGCCTATTTCAATATCCATTTGAGCAATTCCGACAAATGATAGTTGGTGAATTAACTATGCATTCCATTGGCAACACAAATGGGATGGAGGGTGGTCGATCAGGGGATGATGATGCCACACACTCTGGAGGCAAGGGGAAGCGGGCTGCCAGCACACGCCGGATTGCCAGGGCTCAACATGTCAATGCCGTTGCCGGGCCTAGTCAACCGGAACGGCAAAGAAGGCGGCCAAAGCGGCCCGATGCCGATGTCCCTACGCCCAGCCCAAAGAGACGCCGCAAATAATATACTTGTAGAATAATGCTATTGTCAAATCTGCCATGTCTTGTGCCGAAAGATTTTATTGCCGCACTACTGTAACAAAACTACAGCTTGGAGGGATCTAATACTACCACATCCTCAGGGTGATCGGACTCAATTATGTCACCATTCTCGCCAAGTCGGGCTGACCTAGCCAACATATCCCGCACATTTGCCAACATCGCTCTCCGGCACATTTCCGATCTCCACAACCTGGCGGTGTCGAGCAACGTGTTTGCGTAATGAATGTAGGCCGCGATCATAGGGTGATCAAGGCCGGCATCGAGTGGGAGTAGGTCGGGCAAGTTCCTAGGAGGGACGGATGTAGCAACTTGCCTTGCAGAGGCCACTAGATGACAACTGATCAACTGATACTATGGATCAAGCCCAAGAGAGACTTACATGAAAGCGCATCACTCTGGAATGGATCCAAATGCTCATGCAATGCATTAATCCTGTCCACCATCTCAAAATATTCCACTGGATGATTGTTAAATACACATAATTCCTGCAGTAATACTGACTTACCATCCTCTGCATGCACGTGTTCCCGGAATCGTGCATGCGATCCAGATACAGCCTCAGGAGATGATTCTGCCTCCATTGGGGAGGTGGGAATCCGCTGGCTTGATGCCGGGCTAGATAGCGATGCCGGGCTCGATGGCGATGCCGGGAGCGATGGCGATGCCGGGCTGGATGGTGATGCCGGGCTGGACGGTGATGCCGGGACTGAGGATGCCGGCATTGATGGGGATGACGTCCCAATACGTGGCACGTGCACTGGAGAGGGCGGGATCCATGCGGCCATCGTGGGGGATGGCGACGGTGGCATCCATGCTTGCGGTTGGGTGCCTTGGGATGATGGCCGAACCGATGGGGTAGCTGGCATTGCTGCCGGGGGTGGCATTGATGCCTGCGACCGAATGGTGAGGGTAGACGGCACATTGGATGAACTGGCAGCGATTGGAGGCGACGGTGGCATCCAAGCCTGGGATCTAGTCGTGGGGGTTGCTGCACGCATCTCGTGTGCTGAAGGGCCAGGGAGGTTGATCGGAGCTGATTGCGAGGGGGCCGGCAACTGATTGTTTGCCGCTGTTGCTTGTCTGTTGCTGTCCCCAGACATTGCATCGTTGTTCCTCACAGACACATTTGTTTCACCTGTGCGCATCCCGTGGCGTGGGGGAGAGGGTGGCATCCAGTCCATGCTTGATGGCAGGCGTTCATCGACAATGGATGGAGGCGGGTGCCACACTGGCAGTGCAGGAATGGCTGATAACGATGTCATGCAGATCAGCTCAGAGGAGAGAAATTACTCACTCAATTTCCGCGGACTTGCGCTATCAAATCTGACAGACTTAGGTGGCATAGCGGTAGCAAAGATGCAAGTTGACAAGATGGAATTGACGTGGAATGGAAATCACAATTGAATGATTATATAATAATGGTTTCCATATATAGTTCATTTATCTCACCACTGGAAAGATTTGCTGATAGTGTGTTGTGCCAAAGGTATCGGCAAGTGCCGATGTTATACAAGTGCTGATGGTATTACAAATGTATGTCCTGCCGCTGGGGTGTGTGCCGATTGTCTACCGTATGCATGTTCCAATGGAATGCTGTGCTGATTACAGTATGTTACCTCAATCAACACCTAATGCCGCCATCCACGGCAATTATAGATACTCTTGCTATTTATGTATATCGGTAACATTGAAGAATTACTGCAAAGGTAAATCTTGCATTTGCCGGCAAAAGATTGGGATAGTATCATGTACATAGTGCCAATAGTGTGCTGTGTCACAAGTGTGATGTGCCGATAGTATGTAGTGCCGATAGTATGTAGTGCCGATGGTATGTAGTGCCGATGGTATGTTGTGCCGATTGTATGTTGTGCCGATGTTGCTGTGCCGATAGTGTCTTGTGCGAATGGTTTGCAAGTGCCAATGTTATGCAAGTGCTGATCACTGTTGCAGCGGCATGGATGTAATGCCGCCGGTGGTTATGCCGATTGTATGTGCCGATGCAGTGCCGAGTGTATGTTCTCCCTTGTATGTTCTGCTGGTTGTGTTGTGCCAGTGGATTAAAAGTATGTTTCTCCTTCCAATACTTGATGCCGCCATACATGGCAATTATAGTTACATCTGTAGGACATATCTAGCCTGCTCTTGGTATTCATGTATATCAGTAACGTTGAAAAGTTACTCCACAGGTAAATTTGGGATGTGCCGGCGACATATTGGCAATGCATTCATGGCTGTGGTTGAGACCATTACTGGCATGTCTCTGACAGAGTTCTCAGGCTGTGTCAATGATTCACAAGGACAACTCTACATGCATAAATATACTTTACAATGTGATGTATATGGTATACATGGAATAGGAAGCGGAAATTGTACAAAAGACGTAGGTATGATAAAAGAAAATTAGTCCGTTTCCATTTGCACACCGGCATCATGCCCGGCATCGGCATCGGAACTCCCAATCTCCATATCGGATGCCGGCCCAACATCTCCATCTTCCGGCGGGCTGACCTCGATTGCTGGAATATTGCCGGTCTCTATGGTTGCGGCCACTTCATCACAAATCGCTGTCAACAACACAATCTTGTGATCAGTAGCATATGGCTTGGTAATTGACAGACTTACCTTTTGGTGGGGCCCAGTCGTAGCTATCACCAGTTGGCTTGCTGGCACCCCTTTCATCGACCAAGCCTGGAGTTGCCACCTCCAGACTTGAGGCATTGTTGCGCAGCGCAACCTGCATACCATGGGTGCCGGGCGGCTCGCTCGAGCCATGTCGGGACGGATTGTTGGACGATGCCATTTCTTCCAGCATTGTGGTAGGCGCTAGTGCCAACGGGCTTGGCGGACTGGGGTGAGCGCACTGCGAGACCTCGGGACATGTTGAGTCAGATGCCGGCTGTGTCAGTGCGAATGCCTGCCGCGATGCCGGACGTTGAAGGTGGGATGGTGTTGGGAACAGCTGTTCCCGCATCGCTTCAACCACCTGCCGTAAGCTGGCGACTTCTCCGAGCGCGACGGCCAACCTGTCATTTGCTTCGTCCACCTTTCGTTCTGTTTCGGCCTGCTTTTCCCTCAAACGGACAACCTCCTCCTCGAGATCTTGTACATTGGAGGTATTTGTACTGTCTCCCGGTGTTGTGGGAGGGTTCGTGCCACTGCCGGCGGCCGTTGACGATGGACTTGCCGTCCTCGATGTCTTCCCTAGCCATGCTGGAGTATTGATCAGTACCCCATCAAAAACTGGATGGAATATCGATAGAAATAATATTAAATTGTTCGAATAATGAACGACTTACTTGGTTTCCTGGGCGGATTGGCCGCTGCTGGTGCCGGGGTCTGACGTTGGCTTTTTGCACGCTGTGACCTTCCTCGGTTGAGCGTTGAGGGCGCAGATGGTGAACGCCGACGCGGTGCAGGTTTCCTCGGTGCTTGTGAATGCGACCTTGACCTCGCTCTGACTGCCGTCATCATACTGCATGCAATCTTGCTGCAGCAACATTGCCAGCAAGCACGGCCTGGGTTCGCTGCACACCGTCGATCTCGCTGTACGCACTTGATGCAGCGATCCTTGTCATCCACCCACTCATAGCCTGTGTCTGGTGTCTGCATGTCGCGAACGTTTGGCCTTGGTCGCTTTGGCCGTGGTTGCGATGAGGCTTCTTCATCATCACCGTCGCTGTTGATCGTTGCGACGGATTGGGCACGCTTCCTCGGCTTGCGACTGCGACTGCGGCCCCTAGGCACCTCATCATCCTCGATGGCACGGCTTCCTTCTGGCACTGCTTGTGAGTCCTCAGTTTCACTGGGCTCACCTACTTGGCCACGACTGCCTTGCACCTCTGTCTCCTTTACCCCCGATGGTCCTGCCACTGCATTGTTCCCCGACGGCTCTACCGCTCTCCTCTTTCCCTTGTCCACCTTCTTCTGCGGCTTGCCTAGTTGGAACCAGGGATGGTCCCGGATATCGTGGTCCGTGGCGTTAACGATGTCCGGGAAGTGAGGCCACTTCCCTGTCGACAGGATCACCTCTGGCGCCTCCATAAACTGGTCGGCAGCAACGATGATAGTCGGTATAATGAATCCTGCAGGTAACTCCTGCAGGACATTCTCGACCCGGCGCTATCATATCCTAATCAGTGAGTTGATTGATTGCAGATAAATTTGCCACGCACCACCTGGGCCCAGATAGTTGACACTGCTTCCGACCATACACCCTTCTCCCGTGTGCTTCTCAAGCCATCAATCCGGCCTTGAATTATTTCAGCGGCCTGGGCGACGACTTCTTCTGCAGTGAGGGACGTAGCCGTTGACACGTCCTCTTGAACGGATGAGGCGGAGACGAACTGAGAACCTTCTGAAGTTTCCATATAGACTGTAAGGATGTGGAAATGGTAAAGCAGTGGTTGAGAGGAAGAACTGGGTCCGATTGCCGTGCGGCCTGAAGGATGTTCAACGTATTATATAAGCATTTCACACCACAACATATTTGCATTGTGGTCGCACACCAAAGTGGACTAAATCAAATATAGGTTAATAATTCAGCCACAAGTCCGACCAATCATTGTCCTGACAATTCGGCTAATGAACCACACTGCCGCATTTCATATTGCATGATGGCCGCGTTTCTATTGCTTGTGATTGGCTGTCACAGTGCATTGTCCCATCACAATAATAAGGGATCTCGGATCGGCATTATGATTTGCCTTATTTTGGAGTGTGTCTCTCGGGGAACAATCGATGCGGCATGTATTAACACAGCCGCAGCTTGAGAAAGGGATCAATGCCGCATGTCAGTCATTGCGGTACGGCCATCATTAATTTAATGTTATCATTGCGGTACTTATTCGCACAGCCACCAGCCTGGCTGCCACCGGCCAGTATGTCAGTGGCAAATGCCGGTGTCCACAACCGTGCCGACACTGCCACACGGCACGGTCATTCCCATATTGCCGCACATGCAGCATGATGGCCGCACGGCTATTACTCCAGCACGTTTGTGATTCTCGGCAAGGTATTGCGGCACCTGCGCGATAGCTGCACAACCATTACCAGTATTTATGTTGTGCCGTTCTTGTAATGCCGCAATTCTATTATGCCGATGGTAGATTGCTGATGACATGTTGTGCCGCTGCTGTCGTCGGTTCAAATCCTACATTGCCCGAAAAACAATTCTGCCGACAGTGTGTTCTGCCGACAGCCTTGTTCTGCCGACAGCCTTGTTCTGCCGACAGTGTGTTCTGCCGACAGCCTTGTTCTGCCGCCAGCGTTGTTCTGCCGACAACGTGTTCTGCTGACAGCCTTGTTCTGTCGACAGTGTGTTCTGCCGACAGCCTTGTTCTGCCGACAGTGTGTTCTGCCAATGCCATGTAGTGCCGATTGTGTCGTGCCACACCTGGCTTACCGCTACTTTAGAGAAGACCAGATGCCCGGCCCTACATTTATACAAGGGATTAGTTCTAAGGGCCTGCTGTGTATATTGGGAGGCCAAACATTATGGCCGATCATACTGAAGGGGAAGCATATCAGCTGGCCTTCCCATCTAGCTAGGTGTCCCCAGAAGGAGGGCTTGCTTAATGCTCTGGGACACCGCATTCATAGCCTGTCACTTTGAAGTGTACTGCAAGGCCCTCCCATATAGGTAGATAACACCTTTCTGAGGGCCCACCTAATGCTATGGGACATTGTACCTATTGTTGCCATGTGCCCTGCACATAATAGATGAAACTGGCTCCAGGGCCTACTCATAGTCATGGGACACCAATCCCATGGCTGGGTATTCTTAAAGGTACACCATGCATGCAGCCCATTGGAAAGCACGGGATGCTGTTTCTTTGGCTGGCCCTGCAACAAGAAAGGGACACCAAAGGTACAGCCCAATGCAAAGCACAGGACACCAATACCACAGCCAAATGCAAAGCATGGGACACTGGTACAGAGGCCCTTCTATTGACTCCCGTCCGCAGGCTAGCCGCATTGCAGCACTTACTACCGTCCTTTTGCCGAAATGCTGCGGCAAGCCCCCTGCCATCCTTGGCCTGAATCTGCGGCATATAGTCCTCTGGCCGCATGCCGCAGCTCCCTTGCCGCATTAGGTCCTATTGCCACAGGCCATATCCTGATCTAGTGTACTAGTGTGTCAGCCCACCAATATTACTTGGTGACAACCTTTCCATGAGCCACCAATATGGCATGGTGAAACACCTTACCATTAGCCCACTCGTATGACATGGGGATGCACCATGGCTGGGCCCTATCTCAGCTGGTCATGTAGCACGGCCGATTGTCAGCTTCGTCTGTCCGTGTTGTATGGGACAATGCAGGTGCATTATGTGCGGAAACCCGATATTCTCCCAACACATGGAGTATGATCCCTACATCATTTTGGATGGACAGGAGCGGGAGTACGGTGAGTGGATGTCAAGTGATGAAGCACACCAGATCCAAGTAAGTCTTCTAGCTTGACTATGCTGCCCACTGAACTTAATGAACAAATAGGATCAACTGCCGGAGGGCGCAACAATTGTCCCCATCATCCTCGCATCCGATAAGGCACCAGTCACGAGAATGACTGGCGACCTCGAGATGCACCCGCTTTTTATTACCATAGCCAACATCCATTCAAGTGTCCGCATGAAGGCTACATCGCACGCATGGGCATGCATCGGATACATTCCAGCCCCGGAGTTTCTCACCCATTCTGATTTCCATTCCGTTTTGGAGGCTCGCCTGTGGCATCGTTGCCTGGATATTATTTTCTCTGGCCTGAAAGTCGCTGCGTCCATAGGCACGTTCATGATCGATCCCAATAACTGCACTCGCTATGCTTTTACGCCACTTGCCGCATACACCGCCGATCTTCCAGAGCAACAAATGATTGCCTGTGTCGCTAAGTCTGCTTCCCCAGTCACCATGGCTGAACTGGATCAATTTGGTGATGGCGTTCGTTATCCCCCACGCGAAGGCAAGATTACTCTGCAGATTTTATACGACCTGTGTGCAGGCGGCCTGGACCCTTGGCGGCTTCAGGAATTCCTGGCCGCTGCAAAGGCTGCCCACCTCAACGGTGTCCAGCTCCCGTTCTGGCGAGACTGGCGGTTCTCGGACCCTTCCATCTTCCTTGTAGGGGAGATCTTGCATGCCCTCCTCAAACTCTTCTTTGACCACCCATTCAAGTGGTGTAAAGAGCTGTTAGGCGCTGACGAGTTAGATACATGTTATCGCACCCAGCACAAGCGTGTTGGTGTCCGCCATTTCAAGAAGGTATCACACGTGAAGCAAATGACCGGACGAGACCACCGGGATCTGGCACGCACCATTGTTGCAATGATTGCAGGCGCTGCGGAGCCGCCTTTTGTCCGTGCTATCCGTGCACTCGTCGACTTTATCTACCAAGCTCAGTCTCCAACGTTCACCGAATCTTCTATCTGCGACATGGAGAATTCTCTATCGGAGTTCCACAGGTACAAGCACGCCATCCTGGAAGCAGGCGCACGACGAGGAAAGTCCAAAGAAATGGAGCATTTCCGGATCCCCAAACTTGAGCTGATCCAATCATTTGGTCGCACGATACGCCATGTAGGCTCGCTCATCCAATATACAGCGGATGTCAGCGAGCGCTTGCTGATCACGCACTGCAAAGTGCCGTTCTCACGTACAAATCGCCAAAAGACTGACTTTACACGACAAATTGTAACGTTGCTCGATCGTGAGGAATCCAGCCGTCTATTTAACCTATACGCTCTACTTCGGGACAAGAACTTCTCCCTCACTAACATTCTGTCCTCGGAGGACGATGCCCCCCAACACAGTGACCCAACTCTAGATTGGGTCCTGCGCATTTCCCCCACAGATGTGAGCCGTTTCCAAGGTTCCCGGGTCATCCGCAATCTCTTCTCGAAGGGATTTGTCTCGGACGATGCTACAGTTGCACTCCACCTCACAGTAAAATCGGATTTTGCAGACAAGTCGGCCAACTATCTCGCCGCCACGTATTGTCTTCCTGACTTCACCACCCTTCTCGAGGCCTATATTACAAGTTGTGACGACTCCCCTTGTTTCCAAGCTCGCTTACTTAAAGGTTGGCTCAAATTCCGAATCCAACTGCAATCGCGACTTCAACCATGCAACCTGATCCCGAGCCAACAAGTCCAGGCTCTCCCACCTTCGGACACGCACCCTTTTGGAAAATGTGATGTGGTGCTAGTTCGATCCACACCTGATTCCGTTTCACTGAGTGAGTCTTCATCGTGATCTACTTAGACTAAGACTCATACCAGTACCTTTCAGATGTTGTTCAAGTACGCGCTGTATTCGCGCTCTCTCCAAGGGGATCCCCACTTCCTGTGGGACTATCTGCACCTCTACTATATGTACAACACTTCGCACTCACAGGAACCCCGGCCGATCAACCTGACGTCGGTATGTTTAGCTTGCGTCGCAGGTTTGTCAACAATCCGGATGGCAGCTTATCCCGGCTTGGCTCCATCATTTCGATGTTAGACGTGGTCCACACTGTGGAGTTGATACCAAGGTACGGGAGATCGGCCAGGCGTGATGTCACGTCGGAGACATGCTTAGAGCTTTATGATGATTTTTATCTCAACAACTTTTCAGACAAGGAATGGTACTACACAATGAATCACGAATTTCTGTAGTTATTTTACCTACATTTTTACATTTGTAGGCTACCGTGTCAACAAATTATTTAAAGGTTGAACTATCTCGAGCTGCCCAATCACAGTGATGGATCGTCGGATCTCAACCTATCGTAAGTTGCACGTAAGCCAAAGCTTGCCTTCCCGCAGTAAGCGAAAGTTGGCCGTTTTGCTGATGCTGGTATACAGATGACGTGGAGAGAAATTTGAATGGTGGCACCCAAACGGACAACGCAAGTGAATTACCCCTTGAATTCCTTCCGATTTTGGAAGCGCTAGCGAACAAACGTGTATATCAGGTACGCGCCTTGTCTGTGAGATCATTCTGTAGAAACTGATATAGATTCGATCCAGGCGGATATCATACAGACACGAGATTACGACAATGCACATTTTTACGAGGAGTTTTCGTGCTTGCTGGAACTGATCAGACACATACGGTGATCAGTGGTCGAGAATTTGCAGCGTTCTATAATGTTCTGCGATGCTTCAACAAGGACGTGTCGAAGATCGTCCACAAGAGCGCTTCTTCATCTCTGAAGGCCAGCAACTTCACTGTCCATTTTGTCCAGCCCCCCTTTTTTCCCGAGAACAACGGTTCTCGCGGCTTCACGTATCAGCAGTAAGGTGCTAGTTTATGTTCATGCTTCCACATGAATAACAATCTTGCAGGGAGAAATCGTGGGGGTTTCCTATTTTTGTGAGGCCCTCATCGGTTCTGGACTACTGGACGAGATTTACACCCAGAAGTGATTGGATGGTCATGTCTCCTCAATACGATATTCCATTTGTCATTTCCAAAGTGATATCGCAGGAACAACAACAGGATCGCTCCCGGATGTTGATCCAAGCGATTGCTCTAGCCCGTACTGGTCAATTTCTTATGCAATCGACTTCCAAGCGACGATTTTTCGTAGTGGCCATCTACGTTGATGCACATATGGTCGCGTCTCGGTATATTGTAATGCAGACCGGTCTTGAAACCACGACGAATGCGAATCCACTCCATTATCGTCGGGCGGTGAGTGTTCGCGATAGTGCTGGATTGCGGTACTCAATGAAGTGGCCAGGTGTGCATCCATCAAAAAGACTTTGATCTCCAAGACAAAGGGGCACAGGTAGATCTTTTATGCGAGATGTACAATTTAGCAACACAAATTGCGGCGTTGTCCGGAGACTTCGACCAGACTAAGAAAGGGAGCCTTGCTGCTATCAAGCAACTCGCGAACCCATTACAGACGCTCACGGCAAGTCGCACAACGAAGCATCTTAGAAGTAGTCACCTGGAATCTGTCAGGGAAGAGGGAAGAGGGTCCGGCGGGCCACAAGACAACGATAGATTAGTTTTCCACCAGATGTCCGAGCCATTTTGCGCGACATGGATTATGAGATTGAAGACTCAGGCCAAGGCTTGGTGCGAGTTTTTTCGTTGACCGGCATTCGGACTCACAAGTGCGCCTAGTATCCTCACGTTACCTTGATCGTGCACAAGACCGACTCGTATGCCTATCTCAAGTTCGTGCGACAGGATAGAGAGAAGGAGGTCAAGGTTCTACAGACCCTCGCTGGGATCCGGTCGCCTTCTAATCACACCATTTCCGGCGTTCGCTCCTGGCCTGTTCAAGGCGGCATCATGATCTCGATGCCTGTCGCTGGCGGTCATCTGACGTCGCTAACAAACCCTGATGAACATTTGTGGCCTGTCGCCCTGCAGCTATTCGAAGCAGTTGCATTCATGCATGCACACCATGTTGCGCACATGGACTTGAAACCGGGAAACATCATCATTCCCCCGGAAGGTGGGCGTCTCTCGATCATCGATTTTAGCGTGTCGATTCCTGGCTGCACACCCGACCTCGTGTCCACTGGGGTTATCGGTACGGAGGGCTACATGGCTCCGGAAGTTCGTCGTGGAGAGCAGTACTGGCCGATGCTGGCTGATTTGTGGAGTTGCGGACAAACATTGGCAGAATTGTGTTCACGCTGTAAATCATCGCCACATCTGCCAACGCTCCTCGGGATAGCCAGAGAACTCATGAATCCGGACCCGACAGCGCGGCCAACGATGACTATGGTGCTGGAGTCATTGGCTCACGCACAGCGAGGAGAGGGTGATGTTGTAGTATCTCCGATGTTACAGTAAGTCAAGGTCTCCAAGTATGTCGTGCGCTTACAGGCGCCTACAGATGTCCTTCTATAGTAGTACCTGCAGTTTGCGCCAAGAGTGTCTGCAATTCTCGCTACAAGGCTGAACACTCCTCTTATGTAAAGATAACGCGTATCTGTAAAGTAACGCAACTTTGTATTTGCAGCGATGCTATAGAGGATAGTATCACTTGCACCGAATTCGTTTTGCTGTCTGGTGCATTCGAGAGTCCCATTAGTCTCGGAACCACTCCTCGGTATGATTTTCTTGACTATATTGTCAAACTAGCGAGTCTATCGGAGACCCATCTCCGAATCTCCGATTGCTGGCGCAGAATGCTCCATTAGAAACAGAGCTCCAAGTCTAAATAATGCTAGTTCCCCTACGTATGGTGTTCAGGGACATGAAGATGGCCCATACCACATGGCGCACGACATCCTAGTACTTGTACTACGCCCATGTACAGGCTACAGCAAGAGGAGGTGAATTAGTGGCCAAACAATCCCAAACAGCAGAATGTGACTTGCTTGGTGCACACCCTAGGACCGCTTGCTGATACTGCTGGTGTTGCTGTTGCGACTGTCTTCCCTGCCGTATCGTCTTTCCTCCTCTTCTTTCTGCTCGTTACCACCCATCGTTACTGGGAACTACATATCCTTTCCCAGTAAACACTTGGCTGGCGTGCGGACTAGCTCGCCCATCTTTTTTACGTCTTAAACCGCAATAACGAATCATGGTAAGCCGTTGCCCCGTTCGCATGGTCATCCGACCATCTCCTCACTTCCATTTGCCTTAATTCAGGGTCAAACACTTTCTTCACCAGGTCAGTCATCGCCCCAGATGTCCTGTCATGCTCCGATGACCTGTCGTCTTGCTTATCGTCTGTTCCCTTAGCCACGGACAAGAAATCAGAGATTGGCCAAAATGATCGCCTCCTCTTTTCGGTGTCTGAGATGCAGGGCTGGAGAATTAGTATGCATCCAATGTCTCTCATCGTTCAGTGTCATTCTGACACTCGATCCCACATCCAGCTATGGAGGATGCTCATGCTGCGGTTTTAAATCTGGATGGAAGCGACGAACCGAATGCGTTCTTCGCTGTTTATGATGGGCATGGCGGTACATGTTTCTCCCAAGAACTAAAGATTCATCTCTCACATGCACTGGATCGTCAGGTGGCACTGTCGCAAAGTTTGCTGGTCAGCATCTCCACAAACGTCTCACCACCGAAGATGCGTATCGCGAGAAGCGATTCAATGAAGCCTTAAAAAAGGCATTCTTGGGGATCGATGAGGACCTCCTTGCCGGTACGTCGCTGTGCTCTATCACTTCACCATTTCAGATCCGTACTTGTCTCGTGTCTATTCTCGGCAGATCCCTCGCATACGCGTGATCCGTCTGGGTGCACTGCTGTAGCTGCGCTAGTAACCTCTGATCAAAAAGTTTATGTGGTAGGACGTTCGTCTGGATTGTCCTTGATCCTTGCGCTAAAGAGCATTTACAGGCTAACGCAGGAGACTCACGGGCTGTCATGAGTGTCAGGGGGGAGGCCAAGGCGTTAAGTTTCGATCACAAACCATCTAATGATAGTTCGTCGTCTGAGTTTTGAAACTGACCGGATATCTGATGTCTATCTTCAAAAGCCGAACGTGCCCGCATTGTCAGCGCGGGTGGATACATAGAATTTGGACGTGTCAATGGTTTGGTCCCCCCTTCCCTTTCACCTGGCTGAACCCTGATGCTTTTTCACTGTCCAGGAAATCTCGCGTTGTCGAGAGCTTTGGGAGACTTTCAGTTCAAAAAGAACTACTCTCTGATTCCCCAGAAACAAGTTATTACCGCTGACCCAGATGTCACCGTACACGCAATGACCGATGAAGATGAATTTCTTGTGCTGGCTTGTGATGGTAAGGATCAATCATATTTATACACGATCCATATTCATATCCGCTCTCCTTAAAAGGGATTTGGGACTGCCTATCATCTCAGCAAGTGGTTGATTTCATCCGCCTAAGGGTGTCCGAAGGGAAAGACCTTGTCGAAATCGGAGAAATGATATGCGAGCACTGTCTTGCTCCAGACACTTCCTCGGCCGCGGGTATCGGATGTGATAACATGACTATCCTTATCGTTGCGATCCTCAACGGGCGGACAAAGGAGGAATGGTATACATGGATGACCGATCGCGTTAGGAATCTACACGGCTTTCCGACACCCGATCACGTTCCTCAAATCTACTCGACTAGCCGCCTCATGGCATTCAAGACGCGGAGAGAAGCAGCGGCGGAGCGGGAGCGCCTCCGTAGGGACCGTGGCGAGGATCCCCATACGTTTTTTTCGAACTTTCCCTTGAGGCAATTTGCCGAAGCGATTGGGACCACTAAGGTCATGTTTGGCACTGAAGAGGATGACGATAGCGGAGACGAGGCGAGTGGAGATGACTCCCCGAACGGGCGACCATATTACAGTCATGCGTTTGGAGGCGCTGACCCCACTGCAGCGCTAAAAAGTCAGATCGCCGCGTTTCAGACGGAGGATGATAATGATCACGGAGAGTCGAGTCATGGTGCTGTCGCCCGGCTGTTGGTGATTGACGAAGAAAATATCGTTCAATTGGAGGAATCCATTGACGATGACTTCGGTCCTGCGTCAAGTCCGACAAGGACACGTCAGGGGGAAGCTCCTCCACCGCCGAAACCCTGGGTAAATGGTGATGTCACACCCGTGCCACAGCTGAAGTCGGAGCCGCGTGGAGACCAACCGGACCCGGTAAATAAATTGGAGGGCTTGATGGATGTTAGTGAAGACCCCCTCAAGACATAGTGCTTCCGCTTCGTCCCCTTCATTGTGTTTACTTTTCATCACCACTACTCACATAACCATCCCCTGTCTTGTAGTGTCCTGTTTTCTACGTAATCGATTTCATTTCTCTCGCCTGGTTGACGAACGCCATTTGCCCAGGACTTATCAACGTTGGGTTGTTGCTGCTTCGACTGCTTATCTATTTCCCCTGTACGGTAGTGTCGTCAATTCAGTCGTCCAGTACAAAGTCCCGCCCTTCTTCACCTGTAGCCATCATCGTTTGATTTGTTTACAATTCCCCCCCATATGCGATGATCACCAAACTTCAGTAACGTACACCGTATACTACTCTCTTAACGGGTTGTAACAACTGCACTATATATAGTGTTTTCACTGATGACTGCTTCATCCGATCTGAGTTTTTTAGTTAGACGTTGAACAGAACCACCAGCTGGTTCTCGCATAAGCAAACGATGGTAGTGGCACCGTTTTTGTCTTCGTCATTTTTGAATGCACCAACGCCAAGAAGCGACCCTGCGTTCCCGTCGCCAACCTTGAGCACGCTCTGCTTGGCCCAGAGTTGGCTAGGCGACGAACGCCGGTAGATGTATACGTTTCCCCCTCGGTCGACGGATCCGTTCTCAAACGCCATGACCGCATCCCGGGTGTGATGCGCGAATCGCGTGTCGCGTTTCGACGCCAGCACGAACGCAAGTGCTGAGAATGTGCTCGAGTGTTTCCATCGAGGCTCTTGTGTGGCATCCCCCTCTCCATCTAGTGCGTGCAGCAGCCCGTCGATGCCGTGCTTCACGACGAGGCTAGACATGCAGTGGTCTGTCCCCGGGAGCGGCGTAGAGAGGAGACTGAACCCGCTCCCACTTCCACACCACGACGGCACGGACCCGTCCTCGGCGACCCATGTAAATGTTGCGGTTCTTCCAACCGAATCATCGACTTCTTCGTCCATTTCGCCCTGTGCCAGCGAAGGCAGACCACGTCCTAGCCCGAGCCCACTGGCATCGTCGCCTGTCCTGAGGGCTTCCGTGTATTTCTCGAGAGATTCGCGAATGAGGTAGAGTTCGGAGGGGTCAAGCGTCTCAGGGACGTCGATGTCTGTGCTGTGGGCCCCCAGAGACGTGCTGCTCGCTGCTGCACCACCAGCCCCAGCGAAGACATGCATCCACTTTGTTCCCTCGTTCATCTTGTCGAGGTGTAAGCTCAAAATCCCGAGCTTGTGTTCCCCCTCGCGATCCCATGTCCAGAAACTCGTCGAAGGACGTATGCTATCCCACAGCTGCTTCGCAGAGTAGCGGGGAAGGGGCACGCCCTCGACGGTGGGTGCGTCCTTGAGGTGCACGGTTAGTGTGGTGGGAGAGAAGAGGACTGAGATGCTGTTTTTGAGGGTCGACGAAGGAAGGGGAATGGCTATGGTGACTGAGTCGGAGGTTTGTGTCCAGGAGTAAGGATATGGTCCGGCAGATGGCTGCGGCGTGCCAGTACCGCTGTCCAGATTCTCCCCTGTGCGAGGGATGGGTGCAATTTCGTCTGGAGAAGGCTCGTATGTTGATGTACGCTGCTCATTGATGTGGCGGTACGGTGAACTGCCGAGAAGTGCATATGCGTCCCGCACTGGGTCGTAGACAGCGAGTATCGGCACGTCCTCCCCGCGTCTGCGCCAGGCGATGTCGAGTGCGCCAGAGTCGATTTGCATCATGTTGAGAGGGAAGGTGAACCGCGCGGCCCAGACGTCGAACTCGGAGAGATGGTGGATCGACGAGCTTTTCGGGGGTGCTGTTGTCCGTGTCTGTGTGCCGGGGAGGGTTGTCTCGCCATAGTGCCGAGATGAGAGGAGTGCGACAGCCGTACCGTCTGATATCCGCGCAGCGCTGTGGATGCGGAAGGGAAGAGGGAGGGTCGCAGAGGTGATTTCCTTGTCCACCAGATCGAAAGAAGATATCAGCTGGGCGGGACCCTGCTGAGGAACATCGAGGATGTAAAGGCTCCCATGGCCGTCGCTCAGGAAGGCGGTCTTGTCATCGAGAAACACTGCAGAGGGGTACTCGCGGTGCACGGTCTCTGACCGCACCTGAGCGGTCGAAATCGACTTAGGAAGCTCATAGACAACACTGAAAATAGGAGGCTTATGTGTCTACTTGCACCGTGTTTCAGAAGGTTGTGGATCGGCGTAGACAGCATACGCACGTCAGAAACATCTACGTCCACAACGACCACTCGATGTTCGGCGTCAACATAGAGTGCCCTGGCACAGTTCAGCGATAGGGTGAGGTGGTTATGTGTGATCCTGCTCTGGACTTCCTGCAGCGAGAGTGGTGACCTGCCTGAGGTAGTTACTTGGGTGGGTTTGTAGGGTAGATCGTACCGAGCCACATCGGGGGAGATCACTTGGAGTTTGTAGCCTTCGAACTTTGGGTTGAGGAGGCTGCGATCAGGCTTGAAGTCCGCCATAGCGGTGGAGACAGATCCGTGATGGTGTTTCACTGTTGGTTGCACATACCGTACCGCAGGTTACCAGACTCCATATTGAAGATCGTTCCCCGTAAAGTACAGAACCGAAGAGCTGTTGTCCACAACACTGTAATGTATGCAACCAATCCAAACCGTAGCTATATAAAAAACACCCAAAGGAAAAATTACAACGCATCATAGTCGTAGGCAGCGTACAGACAAAACACAGAACATAACTTGAACACAACCTGCAACTCCTACATACATCATCTTCGATGTCTACAACGCAGTTCCCCGGTCACCAACGTCTTGTCGAATTTGGGGAAGCACTAGGCACGATTCCTACCCGGAGGAGATGCCCAAGCTACAGCTCGGGATCGCCCCCGGCTATTGGACGAGCTGTGATATGAGCATGTGATTGCGGTGGGAAAGGTTCTTCGTGGGCCTGAGGGTGGAGTGGGGGTGCCTGGATATGTGCAGGCACAGAGGCAGACTTCAGGCCCATCCCACCTGACCCGTCTTCCTCAAGAGAAAGTCGCCAGGGTTGAACGTGCGCAAATGGGTGCCAGTGGAGCTCGTGGAACTCGCCACGCACTGTTGCAAGCCCTGCGTCCGCTAGACCCAGCCCAAAGAGCGCATGTCCGAAGATAAGGAACGAGCAAAGGAACACGAGCAGAATAGTTTTGTCCCATGAGTTTCTAGGAAAGACTGGAACCCATCGTGCTGAGCGACGATTATTTGGAGCCTGCAGAGGGGGGGCGCGCGTGTACGTGTGGGTGTGATGAGCGCTGAAAAGAAGAGGAGTACTAGCGCTGGGAGAGGGCGGGTGCTCAGGATGTTTCTCCAGGTCGGCGGTGGCAAGATCGCGGTGGGCGCGTGAGGCCAGTGTATTAGCCATGTCGACGGCCCTGTTCGCAAAGTGCCAAGATGATCGATCCATTCAGGGTGGCCACCGCCGCGCTGGGGCTGGGACACGGACGAGCTGGAGCTGGGGAAGAGCAAGTTGAAGTTTGGGGAGTCCTGAGTGCCAATCGAGGATGGTGGATATAAATCCACCTGAGCGCTCTCGGCTGCCAACACGAGTCTACGGCCTGACAAGCTTGTGTGCCTCACCACGGGCAGCTCAGACCGCCAAACGACCCGCCCCTGTGTTGTGACGTACAACCAACTGGCCGTGCAATAGTTGCTGACAGTACGTATCAGCGTGTTACATGCGAATAGGCTGATTGTCGGGTTCAACTCCAAGTGACAAGCGACCCACAGGCCCTTCAACATTGCTTCATGTCCAGGCTGGAAGCGATTTGGACCTAGGTGCCTTAGTCAACAAACACGCTCCATATGACAGAACGACATCATTCAACATGGCACTAATGCCAGAATGGAAATGATATTTAGCCTTTTCGTATGACATATGTCTGATTAGGCGAACACTTTGGATGATGCTTTGATCATCATCGCGGGTTGTATGGAAGGTAACAGCCCCCAAGTAGCATTGGGCATGTATAAAAGGATAAAACGAACCATCCCCGAAGGAACTCCGTGGACTCCACCACCGGGAACAAGTCACGGACCAGCAAACAGAAAACAGCAGGGCTCAGGTGCAGAAGATGGTACCAATATATATCCCCTGGTATGGGCCCAAATGATCAAGAGCATTCGGCAACAACCCGACAGACAGGATCGTGCATTGGAGGTCTGTTGCGTCATCGTCTCCTGTACCCAGTGGAGAAACCATTTAAACGTGCAATGTCCGACATAGACGGAGGGACTGACCTGGACACTCGACCGCATAATCGGGATGCACAATATGCACTTCACCACGAACTTGCGAGTACCCCATGGAACGCAGGGGAATGACGGGCACTGGGTCTCTTTCGTTCGTTATCCTTTGGTTATCCAGAATCTACACAAGCGCCCATCGAACACCAGTCCGTAATTGGTAAGCGCACTTGGATGGTTGACAGGCACAGCAAGCATACCAACCTTGGCATCAACGAGAGCTGCCCACTTCAGATTACCCACCCTTGGTTTCCCGTATGTGATTCCCTTAACTGTAGTCCCTGGGGGGAGATTGAGAGACAGGAATACAGATTCAAGTTCAGCAAGTGCGCCCCCAAGCGAGTGGCCGACCTATTGTTATCGCCGTGTTGAGTTACGGGCATCCCATTCTGCCAGCCCAGGAAATAATACCCACCACGGTGACCTTGTTGGTATCATGCAGCGTCATTAGTCTCTTAACCTCATCGAGAATAATTAGAGCGGTTTGGGCGTGTTCGTTCGCGAACCCACTGTGTACTTGGACACTTGAATCGATGCCAGGGAAGAGAGTAGGATCAAGTGATTTAAAGGGGATGTTGAGGTCTGTAAGGTCAGCATACCTGCGCGTCAGAGGGTTGTGGTCAGCGCAGGGTTGGATATATATACCAAACTACACTTGCAATTTCGTTGGGTCTGTTCCTTGGTGGGCCACCACGATGGTATCTTGCGAGGGCCAGTACCCGACGTAATCTAAGGTCAGTTAGTGGGGTATCCTATCCGTGCCATTGGGGAAATGACAAATGCTTACAGTACTGCACGGCGTTGCCATCCCCGCCTGTCAGTGTCACCTGGAAATCTGGAACAGCTGCACACGCTTCTACAGAGACTATTATTCGACATATCCAAGCAAGAGCTAGATCAACATACCACCACATTTCCAACCCTGGACGATGTTCGGGGAACAGTATGCAGCACGGGCGAATTGCGTGTAAGGCGCAAGGGCCGCAAGCTGGCCGGCTGGCATAACTGTGAGTGTTGCTGCATCACGATCCCGGAAGGGAGAGATGCCGGGACTGGGCAGAGCTGTCACCATCCCTACCAACCAAGAAACGAGAGTGAAAAGAAGTGGACGGACAGGCTTGAGCATCGTATGCGGGGATGGAACTACAGAGAATGCTTCCCCCACCGATTGTGCGAGATTTATACGAATTTTACCATCCTGATCGGTAGTAATGATAAAACATTATGGGGGCCCGTTCGGTTCAAAGGCTTCTAAGACCAACCCCACCAAAAATGAAATGATTCATGTCGCAAACTGTGAACCGAACTTAACCATTTCGAAGGCCCGTTCGATGGGTCTCTAAGGCAGACCCCGCCAAATATGAAACGGTGCGTTTCATAAAGCGTAGCCTTGGGGATCGAGAAACTAAACCGAAAAGTTCCATGCAAAAAGGCGCACGTTTTGCAAAGGCTGTGAACCGAACTCACCTCTTCTGTCTGGAGACTGACGGCGTATGCTCGACGGAATAAATGACTGTGACGCGTGTGCATAATGTATGAAGGCAACCCCGCTTTAAGTTTAACAATATGGGCTTCCCTATGGACACATGGAAACCGGAAAAATCACGATCTGCATATGCCATTACGGGGCGAGGGAGCCACATTCCGCAAGTACGACAAATAAGGGAGTACCACGTTGGTTTTCCGATGGAAAGACTCGGCGCAGGCTTCGAGCGAGAGGTTGACCACAAGGAGAGCTATTCGGCATGGGTTTGCGTGTGTCAGTTGACATCCCTACCACGGTAAGGGTCGCAGCATTAAAAGCACTTGGTCATTGGGGCGGTCTTTCCTGCCAAAGAATTGGGCTGACATAGCTTCATGCTTTGTGAATGGGATTCCCGGAGTGAGTGGTGCGCCAAGAAGATCGGGTCAGCCAACGTGTGAGTGCATATAAGAATATCATAGTGTGGATTTGATCCTGAGAGATGTTAATGGGGAATGATTATGGACGTGTTGAAGGTTGAAGAAAAGCCATCACCCATTACTTACACTACTTCTGGCCTACGCCCTCCTCTTGTTGAAGTTTCACGTGACTCTTCCATCGATGGAAGTTGGCAGAGGTTGGGCTCTGAGCAGGGCCTCATTTAAGGAGTCCGCATCAAGCTGGCCTTTCCTCAGGCTTGGATTCCAAGTCTGAATCTCTGGTAGTTTATGGTCCCATAATAATTTATTCTCCAAAATTGACATGTTCGATTGTCCACAACTGTAGATAGTACTTCAGACCTTCCCTAGATTCTGTCTCTCCCCTCGTCATATCGATTCCCTCTTTCCTTGTCATCTCTTCACTTCATCTCGGCTTATAGGTAGGCGACTATCTTCCTCTAATAGCTGGGCATTGGGATACTAAATGTTACATAATAACATTAGACTTTTTCAGTTGTTTTTTTCAGACTGCTTTACTTACTGTTCACAGTCAACGCCGCGTGGGCGCTTAGGCATCGTACTACATGTTGTCTTTGGCCACGCACCCTCGGCAGACTGAACGGGGCTGCCAACAATTTCGATAGTGACCAAAGGTACGATGAAAAATAGGAGCAACGTCGGAGACAAGTGCATTGTTGGTCTCGATGGGGCACGTTGAAGGGTTGTCTGACTCTGACTTCGGTGGGTTCTTCCAGGTGTTATTCTGTTCATTTTATATGTGCGCGTCTTATAGGGACTAGCACGGGTAAGCCCACCAGCAGGGCATTAAATCGGAGAAGGAAACATCACGGGTTTCCAGTTGCACTGACCTTGTTCGTAGCGTAGTCAACCGTAATTACAGCAACTTAGTTGATTCAATGTCCCGTCTATCGTTATGAAGCTTGCCGTAAACAAGGTGATGTACTAATCAAGAAAACTACAAAATGCATATTCTTCATAGTGAGTGTTACTTTCAGCTTATGTTGAGACATCAACATCCAATGGTCACAGAAGGGAACCTGCCACCTCACTTCCAAGGGCAGTGTCCCAGGCTCATTGATGCTGATGGCCCCTTCGAGAGATGACATGCTAGGTGATGGAAACATCTGAATGGCTGTGCAACAGTTTAGGTAAAGACTGTCAACCTCGTTGCAAATGGTGGTCTTTATGTAAAATGTTGGACAGCCATTTGGATGTTTCCATCACCTAGCCATTTCGCACTTGAAGTGCCAGCGTGAAGGAACCTGGCAGTGTTTATGCTCTCAGGTGCCATAGTTGATGGTTTATTGGTGAGACAGTGTGAATGGGGTATCACTGACAAGCACTCACCTTGGTGGTTCAAGACTCCAGCCATTCTGTTTCAACATCAGGGGGATATATTTATTGCTCTGCAGCATTGATCATTTGTTATACACTGAGTAAGCCTATGTTCAAGTCAATGATTTGTACACTATACATGATGTAAATTGCATTCCCCAAATCTACCTTCGCAATATCTCGGCCTACATCACAACTTTCAAAATTTGGCAACAATCTCCTCACACTCATCTTTGTTTGCCGTCCTTGCTGGCCATTTTATGACGAGTCCCTCTTCGTCCGAAGTGCTAGGCTTAGGTATAATGTGGAAGTGGGCATGGTCGGCAATGCGACCATTGTTCTGCGCAACAGACCATGTAATCAATCCTACGCAAAAGTAAATTCATTTGGTGTAGAGCGGCGTGCTCCGCAGACGACTCGGATCGTCCCAAATCGAACAGACAGGTGCAAAGACTAGCCTGCAGGATGGATGTTGTAGTTCTCCTGGCCCTGGGCAGCGGTTATTCATTTCACGATAGGCATTGCATCTGTCAGGTACTCGTCAGGAAGTTCGTGCATTTTCACTGCGTGATCTGTGACAAAAGCATGTCAGTCCATGTACCAACTAAAGCGACGGTGCATGCACGCCCTTGGGAATAATTAGCTTGAATCGATAACACATCAGAGGGTGCGTGCGCGGGACAGCCAACACACTCATGAGAGTTCCGTCTGGATAAAATTGAAGCTGGGAATTTCTCCTGGAAGTGTGGGGAAGCACGTGTAAGCATATGGTAACCAATGGTGGCGGAAATGTACGAGCCACTGATGATCTTGCAGATGATGCAACTAGCAAGAGACCTGTCCAAGTAGTCAGTTCCAGTGCCTACCTCGTTGGTCTTGCGCACTGAAGTACTGACCTTACAACAGATGCCCATAATACTACATAGTTGCTTGACAAGGTGGAGCGTGCGAGGAGTCGCGATCACGTGTATTTATCTTACCTGGGACCCACTGCCGATTGTTATGCCATGCGCTCGATGGAAGATGACTGTGCGATTAAGACATTACCTAACGTGCTGGCCGGGAATTACTGATTATCCGGGACTGGTGTTTATAATGGCGTCTATAACCCTCGAATATGGCCCTCGAGTTGTTGAGCCGTCGTAGAAAGCATCAATTTCATCGACAAATGCCTCCAACTCTGGTCCAAAGAACACTCAACTACGTACTGTATGGGCTTGGGCGCCTAGCAAAGCGATAATAGGTACGAGGCCCTTGGTTTCGATACTAGACCCGAAGCCGACTAAAGCTGCTATGCCCACTCAGTGTTTTGAGCACCCTACCTAATGAAATTCCCACTGGGAAAAGTAATGAGTTGTGGACTATGAAAAGAGTGAACTTGCACTCACGTTTATCTGAGATGGGGGGACGGATCAATTGAATGGTCCTTTCACTGGAAAGGTCAGTGAGACATTGTGCGACCCTTACGACAAGATATTTGTCGGAGAGTCAAGTAGAGAGGGAAGCTAATGTGTCGAAATCGTGGTTATTTATCAGTGACGGGCCAGGTGGTTGATAGAGCGAATGGCTTATAATCGCTATCTGTGTTGTGCGTTCGTGTCATCTATTTCGTATTCCCTTGAGGCGACATGTCTACCTTTACTTGAAGTAATCAAAAAGGTTTCCTTCGCAGTAAAAATCTGCGAAACTCGACATGCAGCCATAGTCCCTGAGTTGTTTTCGTAAGATCCAAGAGTATGAAAGGTATGCGCACCTACGTTCATCCCAATGATTGATAACCTGAATTTCATGAAACCCCACCGACAAGTACCATGTACTTACTTTCCAACGGCCTCCAAGATTGGCGTATCAGGAGACCCCGCATGGTCACAATTGGGATTGTTGGGATTGTTGGTTGTCTAAATATCGTAATATCAATGCCAATGTGATAGCACTTGTGCACAAGGAATAATCTACTCACATGAACGTCGAAACCTGTCCACCCATCCGCTAGTCCACTAAAACGAGGATGCTCAAATACCTCAATCCTAACTCCCCAGCTTCTTGAACTCTCCCAAGCACGGTCTGATCTAGGGAGACTGGTTTGCGCGATGCAGACATGACCATAGCGCTCACCTCCACAGCACGCCTTAGCCATTGAATAGTCATGCTCTGGCGCTCTGGACAGCATGATCTTGTACCGGATTTTAGCCAAGTCCTGCCATGGACTTTCACCAAGAGGTTTCTCGCAGACGAACTGTACCCAATGCTGACCAAAGTATCTAAACCCCACTGCACAGCGACGGTATGTTTCGCTATCCGGTGTTGCTCAGCTTGAGTGGGTTTCCTATGACAGTGGGTATGCGGCATGGTATGTGAAGCCATTCTCGAGGATCGAACTGTGGTCGATTTCGATTGTGGCAACTCCATGTGGCGTATCTTGATCTCCGAGATAGAACTGACAGAATCGGAGACTTCCATCTGTATAAAACCGCCCCACATCCCTCAGAGGGAGAAAATAACGATAGTGATTGGATTTCCACAAAGCCAGTGGCAATTGGTGGACGCAATGAACGAGTGCGGCATCGCAGTCTAGCTTGAAAGACTGAACAAGAGGTTTCCAAGAGGACGAGAAGCAGCCAGACTTGAATGCCGTGATCGGTGGTGGGAAATGCTCCAACTCGATCTTCCTTGGTCGAGCTGCGCTTGAGTCCTCGGATGAATTCGTCGTGGTCCATCAGCTCCATTTCATGACAACCCCGAAAGAAGCTTGGATCGTTGGCGAGAACACCGCCAGTCCGCCCATTTTTTCCGTCGCGACACCATGCAAAGATGCCTTGGTCGTTCGACATGCGGATGACCGCAAGCTGAAGACGCTGAAATGGACGAAAGCATTTCAGCGTCTTCAGCTCACCGGCATGTTCACATCTGGCAGACCCAACGGGGAATACTGTGGCTCTTTGACTCGAGCCATCGTCCGATAGGCAGCCCACGACAAAATTTGAGCAACGCAAGGGAAGTCCGATGGTCAGGAACAGGCGTGATGTTGCCACGAGTGTCTTCTTTTGTTTTTGTGGCTGTTCCTTCATATTTGCTGTTGAAGAACTGGACGTCACTTGGGGCTATCATCTCTTGCAACGTCCACCCATGCGAGAACAACTCTGGCTAGCCGTTGGAATTGGGATACTTTTCTCACTCGCAGTGGGTAAGGACGAGCCAGGGACGTCATGAGGGCATAGCATGCTAGGTTCGAGTTCTCGTACCACCGGTACCAGTACAGCTTCTCTTGTCTATACAGAAGGTATCGAACCACAACCACTCGGATCCATCCTTCTTGCCAGCAAGTTCACAGTTACTGAAGAGCTTTTGATACCCCCCCAAATTCATCTCTCCCCTCATCCATCTTTGCGAGCTCGGCCATCTCCCCATAGTCAACTTCTTGCCCAATCTACCGATAGGATAAGATTGCATGGTCTGTGGTTTCACGTCACGGAACTCGAGGACCTTTGTTCGACAGTTCACTCTTTCCCTTTCTAATCGGCAACTCCTCCCTTTCGAGAAAGGCTCTTATGTTGATCAGGCGCATTCTGCACGAGTGTGTATTTGCCTTCGACCATGATCGACGATTGTAGAATGCTTTCCATACCTTCTCTAAACGAGTTGGTCGAAAACTAGACAGAGAAGCTCGAACGAAATGATGCACTGCAAGTCTGCAAATGATTTTCCCGAAGGCGGATAGGAAAACTACGGCCACCTTCACCCCAACTTACGTGGCATTCATTTCCTGTCCGAAAGGCTTGGGGAGTGCGGAATGACATCTTTCCAACGACGCGAAACATTTACCAACTCCGCTTTCCGTCGATGATCTGTAATATAACAGTGAGTCGTTGGTAAGGGCGCCGGTAGTTGTTTGATAAGTTCCTTAAATTTAATCCTCTGGGCCTGGAGAGCATTGCTGATTGTTTGACTATCTCTACAATTTCCGTTTTTCCAGCTCGACCGCGCATTGGTCGTCTGCGGATTGCTACATGTAGAATACGAGTCACATATTTGGAAGGGGCAAGGAATGTAAGACATCGAAACGTTTTACAGTAACAAAGGAGTCCCGAGCCTCGACGCTGAACCGTACAAACACAGAAAATTCCTGTACTTTACAAACAAAAAGGTACAAGGGGGAAATATAAACATCGTCTTGGTATGTTGCGCTTCACGAGGCACGCGTAGTAGTTATGCAGGGGCCGTCGCTCCGTAGGTTGCTGGAGGGTTATAACCTTGCGGAGCAGCAGGACCGCCGACCGACTGATACTTGCCACTTCCGACATCTATCATACGTTGGTATGGCCTTGTTATTTCTACATGGAAAAATGATGGACGTACAGCGATATCCCCCTGGCCCGTACCTCTCCTCGGCTTTGGCCCTCGTATAAATAAGCCAGAACGCGTGCTGCAGGACCAAATTAAGCCATTACCCAGCCCACTATAGATGTCTACCCACGATGAGTCCAGGGAAATATCCGAGGCTGTTATGTGATTGTGGTAAGTGAGCAGAAGCGCAAAGTATGACACCGGGACACGCACAGCGTGAATAAGATATTGATGAAAAGGTCACAGCCACATCCCGATAGGAATGCCACCGCTGCAGGAGGGAATATGATAGCAACCTGTGTGGCAGGATTATCATCAGCATAGAGTGGCCTCGGCAACTGGGGCTTACAATGACGAGTATAAAACTCGAGCCACCCATCTGTATACGAAGTAATAAGGTGAAGATATCTGAATCAACATGCCAAAACAGGAGGTGATCAGATAAGCAATCACACGTTGGTTATCTCATGGAGCCATAAATGTCATACTGCATGAAGTTTTCGTCAGCCCGAGTTCAACGGGGCTGACTGGGCAGGGAATTTGGATTACACCGTTCTAATCTCAGTTATCCGAATATACATTTGACATGTGAATCCGTGAGACCACTACTGCTGGTACAACCATGAGCATCAAAGGCTATCACACACAAGCAAAATCTGAATGATGGAGAGTCAGGGGCGAAAAAAAACGGATGTTGAAAAAAAAACATAATCACGATACCATCCACATGGCATTTGCAAGGGGTTCACATCTTGTAGTCCAATTTCACCAGGATTTCATCTTTCTTCCCAATAACATCATTGATATCTTTATATCCACACAGCCCCAGTGTGATATGCAAGTCACAAGCTGTTTGCAGCAGAATCTGCTCTACGCCTGCCTGCCCTGCAATAGCAAGGCCGTACATGTAAGGTCGGCCAACTAAAAGACCATAATGAAGGCATGTCAAACAGTGAACAGGCAGACAAGATCAAATAGACTGACTGAGGACACCCTGAGCTCCTATGGCAAGCGCCTTGATCACATCACTGCCCGTGCGCACCCCAGAGTCGAATAGAACAGTGAACTTGCCAGACTTTTGCGCCAAACGCACTTTTAGAGAATCCATTATTTTGTCGAGTGCAACCAGCGAGCCAATGGCACCATCAACCTGACGGCCACCTATCACGCATCAAATCCGCAAATCCAGTCTGAACGAGATAAAAAAACTTACCGTGGTTAGACACGACGATACCATCCATGCCACATGCAATGGCCTTTTCCGCGTCCTGCGTACCATTTCTAATTGAGTCAAGAATTGATGCAAGTTATTCATCGTACGAACAGAAACACGTTGGATTCCTTTGAGAACAATGGGCCCTTGCCAGTTAGCTCTAATGAGTTGCAAGTCATCCCACGTCCTCCACACGCCCGAATGCGCCTCGCCCAACCACTCTTTTCCAATCATTATGTTCTGCATGGCTTCTTCATTACCTTGCGCGAAAGCAGCCTCCCGGACCCTTTGAGGGTTAAAGGGGAACACAGTTCGTTCGTTTACGCGTGGTGAGAGACCAAGGCGCTTCATGAATACGGGGTCAGATGTACCGACCTGGGACCCAGCTCCGTATAGAAAAGGAAGATAGGCTGTGCTGAGGTCGTGCGGACGCCAACCAAGATGCATTGTGTCTAGTGTAACTACAAGGGCTGTAAACCCGTTGGCCTTGGCACGTCCCAATATAGACAGCGTGACTTCCGCTGTACGGGGCCTTGCATTGATGTCAGCTTGTAAGAACATGGCAGTAATACAGACAGAAACTTGCCAGTAAAGCTGGTACCATCTGCGACCATTGGGACCATTTGCTTTGGCAACATCCTCGATAGAGCGTGTGGCCGCCGTGCTCATTATGTACGGAACGCCAACATTGCCAGCTGCTCTAGCTGTAGCGAGCTCGCCGTCGGGATGTAAAATGCCCTGAACACCAACCGGGGCAATGAGGATGGGTGATGGATATTTAACCCCGAAAATGGTTGTCTGGAAGAAGAGCCCAAAGGTCACATGCTTTACCTGAGTAGCCACTAGGGCACTCACCTCGATACTCCGATTCGACGCATCGACAAGCATTTGCGGCACCAATTTATACCTTCCAAACGCTTTTTTGTTTGCCAGGTCTGTTGAGCAAGTACCAGCGCTGCCAAATGTATACATATATGCCGCTAACCAGGAGGCAGTTGCTGCTATGCGACTCGGTAATAAATGACATTGACTTACGAATGTCGTCCTTCATTGCTTCCCTTGCTTTTTCTTCGATCTCTTTGATATCCACGGTGCCCAGAACAGGTGGCTGGCCCCCTTGGTATACTTTCATGAGGAAGTCCATCCATTGGTTGGCAATTGGAGATGTTGCGGTCATCTGAGTGGAAAACTGTGTGCAACGAGATAAGTAGGCGATAGTGAGAAGACGTGCAAGTGGAACTCGGATTTATAGATATTCAGACGGGAAGCCACGACCAGGTGCCATGACTGCCAAGTCACTACTCTCGGCGTAAATAGGGCCCAGTAGGAATCTTACAATACATGCCAGATCACAGGCTGAGCGGCGTGATAGGAATGTCATAACAAGATAACGCGATCCCCGGGCCTACCGGAGCCCTACGACACATCGAGGCAAGAGGAGTTGGAACGAGCTCGTCTTTTAACGACTCTTTAGACTTCGTTCGTTTCCGTCACAGGGTCTTCAGTTTCCACCTCTGACTTTCACGAAATCCCCACGCTCGCCAGCTCCTTTCCGTATGCAGCGGAAACACCGAACGATGATACTAACTATCCACCAGAAATTAATCTATCACGAGCCAAAGGAACTCACCGACTACGTTGAAGAAGAAATTAATTTCAAGTTGCAGTACCTTCGTAACATATCGTACCTGGGAGAAAAGAACAAGTCCTGCACTTCGGTTTGGGTCACCCTCACACATAACCGTGATTCCTGCCGCCAAATAAGGGTAAGATCGTCACCAAGCCTCCAACGTTGCAACCAACCGCCATGGGGGCCACCAAGTGTTTCAACGGGGTTTTGCCATTCGTCTATGGGAGATCGCCTTTCCAAGGTCTCGGAGCCGTGAATACCAGCCATAAAGAAAGGGGTGTCGCATACCAATAAGTGTCCTTGGCGTACCGCTGGAAATGCACGACAGGGACTCTGCACCGTGATCATCAACTTGGTCGCAAAAACGAAAAGATGGATAGTGGGTGATCTTCCCTTGACCAGGTCGTCAATTTTGACCTTCTGTGCTTTAATGGCCTTAGCTTCACTCACAGAGTTACCGCATGTGTTGTAGAGAAAGGACGAGGGCACTCCAAGTTAGCTCACATCGTCCTTGTTTATCCGTGGTGATTGCATCAACTCCGTTGGCGCTCTGAACTGTGGTGCAGGTACGATGGGTCGCCACTTTCAAGAATACAACACACTCTGTGCAATCCCGAAAGATCCGATGTTCGATGCCATCAAAAATCTTGCTTGTCGACCAGCCCACGACGACGGACACGCCACCGACAAAAAGGCGAATAGGAAAACGTCGAGGCAACCCTACAAACTGGAAGCTAGAGCAACCACTACGTCCGGTAGACAACCACAAATTTTGTATGTGCATGAATTTTACATGTAGATGTTGTACTTTCAACATGATACTCACTGACAACAGACACTGGCATTCGGGGAACCCAGAGTGCCAGCAGGATTCTTCGAGCTGTTGTTCCCCCCATGAAGGGCGCCATAACACACTCCTTGGTATCAGCATGCCAGTGAACCACGTCCCGTCAGCGCAAAGTATGGGCGTGAGGGGACCACACTGATGCTCCTAATCAAAGGACTTGCACAGATAACACCTGCAAATGAGATGCTGAGAAGAAGAACGCCACTTGGCTTCCGCCCATTTGACATCCCTAATACAGTTAGGGTTACAGTGTTTTAAAATACATTGCCATGAGGTTTCTTTCCGGGAATCCTGTGTAAAATCATTAAGCTAATGGCGTACTTTTGCGAATGAAAGTCCGGAAGAGTAAGGCTGATGTCACTAATCTAGGTGACCTCTCTTAAATGCCTCTCGTGAATTTTGTGCGCTGTCCAGAGTGAATGCCATGAAACACTATCCGGGCCGGTAGACGTCGATGTACTCAGCACTGCAAGTGCCTGGATTAGTTATCTGCTTGTTTCTCTAGTAAGCAGTACAATATTTCATAGTGAATTCGAAGCCTCATTTGGAGTGACAGCACGGATCGATGGGTGGATGTATTTGCACGAACCAGTGACCCGCACAGAGTAGGTAGCGGCGTTTCGCTAAGCAACAAGTGCTTCAACTGACATCCAAGCCAAGTCTGAGTATGTACATAATACTGATGGTGGTATAGGCAGCTAACTAAAGTTTAAGAAAAAATTCTACGAATGTGGCAAGGGGGCATCATGGGCTTTGTTTCATACTGTGGACGGACTTTCCCATAAGCATAACTTTGCGAAAATGCGAGGGGTGCCCGGAACCATGAGTATTTGTCATTTATCCGTTGCAAAGTGACAACCCACACCTTTTAGTGGGTGATATTCCACATCCAATAAGTCAAGACTGGTTGGTAGACGAGTGGATAGTGGGAAGGGAGAGCAGGCACACCATCAAGGGAATGGCCGAAATGTTATTAGGATCATCATGTTCGGGTTCCGCAGTAATGCACCTGCATCACGGTGGAGGTTAAAGCGCTAAACTTTACCATATTTCTCTGAGGATTGAGATCCACATTTGTATTTCCGTAGTAGATGCGTACATGGAGCTGATGCCAGGGAAGAGGGTGAGTGCGCGTGGGTGTTTGAGGGATCCCGAGGAACGGAAAGGTTGCATGTGTGAGGGCATCAAATAGATATGGAAGTGCGATATGAGGCGCTGCATTGTAATGGCAATTTGAAAAAAAAAGAGGCAGTACTCTGAGAGGGTCAATAACCTGTGCGTCCCAGGCTATCTTACCCTCGCTCCAGGTTTTTTCAATAAAAAAAGGAAGGACTACAGACTTGGATTCCCATCTGTGAGTACCACCTGGTGCATTGGCCCCTTTCTGGGCCCGATCGGGTGGTACTGTTAGTCACATGGAAAATAGCCCAACGAATGTATGCTTATACTAGAGGAACAATAAGCGGAGCAGAAGAAAGTCCTATATCGCAAATACCAAGGGAGCATCGCTACCAAGGTGCCTAGTCACTGAACCAGTTCTAAGAAAAGATCGTGAGATCGCGCAGCACTGAGCGACTGACGTACCTATGCTTTTTAAAAGCTGGAATGGGCTTGAGGCGGGCTGGAATGCAAGGAGTTCGGTGATGGTGAATGTCCGAGTTGTTGCAACCTTGTGGCCATGGGAGTGAGATGATCCATATGGTTGCATGTGCTGTGGTGTCAATTATAGCGTAACCGAAAATGGCAGCTATTTAAGAATGATGGAGCTGATTAAGCTTCTATGTGTAATGGTGTCCCTTCCGCCCTTAGTTGCAAGGATAAAATATTCGGCGAGGACAGCAGCCGTGTCGCGTCGAGTTGGACAGACAGAAGGCGAGGACCACCCGCATCCTATGCGTTCGACGGTATGTCTTCTTGGTTCTGGTTGTCGTGGGTCGCATTGCAGTGGAACGTGAAATGCGGTGTCTTGTCTGCTCCGAGAGGAGAGGTGCGCTGACGCAGCAGATCTCTCTCAGCCGATGCAGGTGACATTAGCCAGATAAGTTTGCTTCCCACCCAATCAAATATCCATCAACAGCCCACCGCCTTGCACCCATCCCTCCTCCCTCCAACCATGTACTATTCCCAACAGCCCACGTACTCGGGAAACAACCCACAAGCCAGCGACCATGTTCCCGGTCAACCAAAACACCATCCGTCTCTCAACTCTATGTCCGTACCTGCTCTCCTCCGAGAACAGTCCGTCCGACACGGTCCAGCCATTGCTCCACCCTATTCGTCGTCCTCTCACTCGCATCTTCTTTATCAATCATCGCACAATGACCACCATCACCTTTCCCAGGATCTCGAGCCTCATTCAAACTGGAGCCGCCTCCCATACGCGCTCGAGCAGACCGTTAATCCAGCTCCTGAGCGAGACCACATTCATAGGTTTGCTCCATCGCACCAGCACCCCCACGACACGTACCATCGCACAGACGAAACGCGTGCGTCAATGTCCTCTTTCATCCAAGTTGACAACCCCTTTTCGGCTGGCGCGCAACTCGAACACAATCTTGTTATCCCTCCAAATGTCAACTATATATCTAGACAACGGCTGACTGTCGAGCCTCCCTCTCCTTCACCATACCCTTCGCACACGCCACAATCCCCTACTCACTCTCTATCTGAGCATACCCAGACGCAGACGCTCCGTCAGACTCCCGCAGAAGACGAGCCTTCTGCCACTTCTCAACCGAAAAAATCGCGCAGGGCAAAGCCACATATCGATCTGGCTCCAGACCAGCCCTTAACCACGCAAGGTAAACCACGGGCGAGGGTCTACGTAGCCTGTATTCAGTGGTTTGTCTCACTAGCATCGAGTTTCACAGTGGTGCTGATGTTCTGTGTGCCACTCATGTTATTATAGCCGTACAAGAAAAATTCGATGTGATGGAGCAAAGCCCGCGTGCCACAACTGCGTGCGACGCGCTAAGGCAGACGATGCATGCTCGTATGATGTCGCACCAAAACGAAGGGGCCCAGACAAGGTACCCGGTGCAAGACAGCGCATCACGAGGGAGGCAAGGATGGGGAGTACCGATTCCGCTATGAGTACACATAGGCGGCGCCGGCGAAGGGACGAGGGGGATGCGAACGAAAATAGCACTACGATATCAGAGGACACGAGCGGAAGAGATGAGGGTACGGGTGGCGTTACACATTCGACCTCGCCAATGTTGACGCTACCACCCCTCCGCCCACCTTCTCTCGCGCTGGATCCCCAGTTGCCCCATATCACGCCTTTTCCCGGTAGCTCCATAGACCTCTCCACCTCCCCACGGACACAGATACACCACGAAGCATCGTCATCAACGTCAGCAGCGGTGTTAGACCCAGGGTTTGAGTCAGTCATCCCAAGTTCTGTCCAGGATTTTGCTGAAGACATTCTGTACACAACAAATACCCAGGTATTAACTCGATCATTCTCACCACGCATCTTCTCACCCCTCTCATGTCGCCCGTGACTGAAGGGTCTATACGACGTTCAAGCACTTGGTGGGATAGACGTCGCTGTGGACCCCCCGCCCTTTCTAGTGCCGTTCCTGGCACTGCAAGCTCCACCACCAGACAGTGCGGGTAGTCACGGGTATTTAGTGCCCACATTTGTAACCCCACCACAGCAGATGGAAGGGGAAGATGGCAGTGACAATCCGGACATCATTACATTCGCATCCGAACCCTCCGTTGAGTTTACCCGAAAAACATGGTGGGACTCGCTCTTGGCCGTGTACACAACTGATCTATCTGGTCACCCCATTTCTATATCTCTAGCACATACATTCACATCTACCGAGCGCCACCGGGCCACGGTCCACATCATGAATGATCTTCGTTTCTTCTTCCGCACGACCAGCCACTGGTTCTCGTTCATCAATGTTCCCTCCTTCCTATCGGCTTTCATCGATCCGAGGAAGAGGGGGCAGATGCAACCGAGCTTGGTGTATGCTGTGCTCGCAATTTCAACGAATATGCAAAGTTCGGATGTCGGATTGGGCAAGGAGGGGAGAGAGATGGCATTGAGATTGAGAGATGCTGCTCAGGGCGCATTGGACGCGAGTTTATATGCGAGGTGGGTCGATGAGGAGTTGGCACAGGCTGCTTGGGTAAGTTTTCCACCCTTCTGCCTTGAGGCCTGTGACTAAGATGACCAATATGCAAAGCTGTTATCCTTTTTTGAGATATTTCCGCATCCACTTCACTCAAGCACACGGGCGGTGTCGAGCATGTTTATGCTTGATACGATTATTCGAACACTATCACTTACACTTCTTGACGCTGATAATCCTGCTGTGATACGGTTTAAACCTAAGACTGTCCCTGCAGTTTCGCTTGCACTGTGCCAAGATTCAATCGCATCGTGGGGCAGTGATCCCAGTTTTGCGACCTCTGCGAGCCAATACAACTCCTCTGATCGCACTGCACCATCCTATTCTGCGTGCGGCTGCTCTTGCCTCTCCCTCTCTCTTGGCCATCGTTGGTCCGCCGCGCGCGAGTATGCACCACTGTGGATGGCGACCCCGGGGTGGGATGATGCCTGGACACCTGGAGAGATCAGCAAGGAAACATGTCGGCGGCTGTGCTGGCACTCGATGATGCTGACTGCAGGGTTCATGTCCTATATGGATGCGTCGAGGCGAGCGATGCCGGAATTTTTCGTTGGGGATCCTGCGAATGTGTGTGGTCCTACCTACCTTGACGTGTTGTCGATGGTTGATCTGGATTCTAATTTTATTGTGATGGTAGATGGCACTCTTGTTCCCTGGTGAGGCGGTGACCCCGGCTCCGCACGTAATGTCATACTCGGCGAAGGACACCGTATGGGCACTTAATTATCGCACGATACTACTCTGGCAGAGTTGTTTGCGGATGCGGAGTAATGTGGATGCGAGCGATGCGGAACGGGCGAGGTATGGCGTGAATGCGTGGCTGGAGGCGGATGCGCTCGAGAAGGCCTTTAACTCACATACGTGTGGACTAGAGAAGACGTATATATACCAAGGGAGAGAGTACTTGTTCAAGTGAGTGTCGTTCTTTTTTCCTGGTTACGGTATCTCTTGTGGGACCGTGAGGCGATTGACTGAATGGATTGGATGAAACAGCGTGCGGTTCACGATCTCAAACGAGTTTCAGCAGTACATTCCAATCGTGACCATGTATGTACAGTCCTTCATCCTTCTGGTCCCACGAGCTCACCGACTGTCACAATCAGTAATGCCAGCGGGGTTTTCTACCGTGAAAAGGCGGAGGAATGGCGTAAGTCATTTTTCATGCGTACGAGACGACGCTTATTGGGTCTGGGGTTGACAGTGAAAAATCAAGCGGACGTGGCGCAGCGCATTCTGCATGGGATGAGCGCCGTGACGGGGCAGACGCAAACGATCCTTCATAGACCAGTGTTTATATTTTGGTTCATGGGCCAGATTAACAGGTACCTGGGATTGATTACCATTCCCAGTTCCCTTAACTAACGAGATGTTTTACGTTTCTGTAGGGCTCTGCTACTTTGGGAACGAGATAACTCGCTGACCCTCGCTATCGATGTGTGTGTTGCACTCTTTAAACCGATCGATTATCTATCTGAGGTGTGGCCTTGTCGAGGTGTGTTACTCCTCTTTCCGTTTCTTTCCTTTGCATGTCGATCAGTGTGCTGATGCCATTTCCTATTTGATCCCCTTGATGCTATTGATGTTTGATGGGTGGGCCGACGATCAGAACAAAGACGCAAGGCTAAGACTCTCAGGGAGCAGCTGACGCGAGCTTGCAAAGTGACTGGAAGACCACTGCCACTGGCTTGTTATTTGAGTAGTGACACGGATGTGATGTAGATTTCCACCAAGGCTGGTGTGTTCATTCATTTTTCCACCCTTCCTTTTTCTTGTGGACATGTAATACGCACTGTTTCATTTTCAGTAATCTGTGTAGATGCTATATCTATGTTACACTATACACCGTACCTGTGTTCTATGTACTTACCCTTGTCAATTCCCTGCTTGTTGTAGACTAGATAGATTCTTCCCATATTTGTAACTTGATATTACTAATACCTAATCAGGAATATCAATTTCACTCACTCTAATAATTAGCTCAGCTGGACAACTCGTAGTACTCCATTCACCATCCCAAGGACAAGACGACAACGTGCACATGGAACGGGAAGGCGTAGTCGAGCAGTATGATGTCGAGATGGAAACTGGCATACGACTAGACATGCCTTTCATAGCGGATCATCGTGGACACCGGCCGCCACCACCACCAGGCTTTGAATCATCCTCGACGACCGTGAAACGGGCTCGTTCTCCTTCACTTGAGGGTCTAGACAGTGCTATAGGGAGGAAACGCTTTAGAGAGGAGGGAGATACATTGTCAAGGCCGTCGTCGAACTGTGAGGTACAAGGGGCTGGCTCCTCTTGTCCATCCCCAAGTACTTCCTTTCCCACATCATCGTCACAACCAACTGCCACAATGAAATTCACTACCCTCGTCAATGAACTTGCACAAGAGCTGCAATGTGGATGCTGTGCTGAGCTGGTATATCACCCGGTAGTGGTGTCACCTTGTCAGCATTTCTTCTGCGGCAGGTACGTATGCAATGGTCTTGCCTAGTGGATAGGGGTATTGATGTGCACGGTTAGCTGTTGTCTCCTCTGGATCAAGGTAGATTTTCTTCTTCCTATTCTTTCCTATTGTCACGTCCCTGCCATGACTGGTGTCTGCAAACCATGGGTGATCATCAGGATCAGCTCACCTGCTCCTGGCATTACTTTCTCGAGCAAGGAATGAATTCATATGCTGACATTTAGCATAGAACGGTGGGACAAGTTGCCCAGCATGCCGTGGGGCATCTAGAGAAGTGACGCACTCACGACCTCTTCAAACGATGGTCGACGTCTTACTCCGCTCGGACCCTTCCCGGATACGCACAGAAAGAGAACGAATGCAAGCGGACGAGGTGTACAAGCCCGGCCAACCGATAAGGGTGTGTAGCGTACAATGCGTATCCTCTACAACTGACGTTACTATTCGGTACCAGATTCCATCACCACGCGAAGCATCCGCGTCACCTGAGCCCAATTTCAATCATAATCCAGAATACGTTCGGCCGTGCCCCCATTGTGCATCAGAGAATCAGTATGGGTGGAGGTGTCCACAACCAGTTATTGATTATGCAACGGACCCAGAGCGAGCGTGGCATGTCGATGACGGTGCTCCGCCCGGTCATGCATATTGTGGAAACTGGTATGAAGCCAGACATAGATGTTGATTCACGTGTTGATGTGTCTACTGCTTAGCGAAAACCTCCTCGCGCTGAAAGCCCCTAACACGACTAAATGCGACTTTTGCCAAGTATCCTTTTGTGGCATCTCCGTTCACGAACGGTGTGTCGCGCTGCCACTGAACTCTCAACAGCCTCAAGGCATGAATGACATTGCGGATTTCGTGCAATCGTCGGAGATCTACGACTGTTTCGATAACAACACGGCTGAAGTCGAAATCATGTTAGATTTCCTGTCCACGCGGCAAATCTCCCCCAAAGATATATACCGAGATGTCAGCTCCTAAATTACAGTGTGTATGCATGACACTTATTGGTTCCTAGGTTGCACTGTACATCCAGGCTCAGCCAAGTGGGTTCAGACCGTTGATAGAACTGGAAATCTTTGTGGAAAGTCATCATGTGGCGGGAGGAACAGATGAAGATCCGAGTGCACCTAGAGCACTCATTTGCAGGCATTGTGCGACAGAGGTCCTTTTGTGGGGACTGAAGGAATGGTGGGTTCGGGAGCGAGATATCGCATATCAGAACGGTCAACTTCCTCGCAGACCGGACTGCCAAGCTGGCAGTGGCTGCGGTCAACAAAAAGATCTCGGTGCGCCATTTTGGCTCGAGTAACTTCTCGCCCCGACTCACGTTTTCATATCCTCCACCAATGAAGCTCATGCAAAGGAATGTAGGTTCTTTTATGTCAAGGAAATTGGTTTGCAGTGTCTAACGGCGTTTTTTACTCTAGTCAACCATATCATATCACAACCACCTGTGGATCACGACACAGCTGCACGGATGAATCATGGCGTAGAACAAGACACGGGTACATCCAACAACAGTGGTAATAATGATGACGACCCAGATGACCGTCGGCCCCGTGTCGGTGGCACTACGGCCGCCGACTACGCATTGTCAGAGTGGGCAGATGCTGTCAATGCAGCGACAGCAGCGGTATCAGCTGCTTCGGTGCTTCTTTCGGATATTGCTGCTGGTCAGGATTGAGTGCGACGACTAGATTCACAATGTTAGCCTGTCTGCTCGTTTGTTGAGTTCGAGCCAGTTCTAGTGTGATGGTCTGAAACAACAGGGTGCACATTCGACTTTGGGGTACGTTGTGCAAATGTCTACAATAACAATAGATATACAAGGACTGGAAGGTATCCAAGAAGTAATGACAGTGACCATCAAGTATCCGCAGTGTAATGACAGCAAAACATGCATACTACAGAAACAAATTGCAGCACAACAGCAGTAGAAGCACAGCGAGAAAACAAAAAACATAAAGTCTAAAGCACCGCGAGGCCATCATACATGGAGCGCTCTTCGTCCCATCGTCGACTGCGTGCACCTTGAGAATGAATAGAGCGCTTGTCTTGTTCTAGCATCTTGCGTCTCCGACGTTCCTTCAGTTCTTCCGCCAATCGTTCCGTTCTTGCCTTTTCCTCTGCCTTTTTCATCCTCTTCGCTTCCGCCCTGCGGGACTTCGCCTCTTTGGCTTCTTCCTTCTTCGTGTCTCTTCTCGCCACCACGCTTGTAGTCGGCGATATCGACGGGGGATCTGCCTGCGACTGCGATGATTGCCTGGATCTGGACGTGATCTTATTCAACGAGGTCTTGACGGTTCGCGTGCTTGGAGTGGGGGTGGAGCGGTTGGGCACTGGTTCCCGATCGAGATCCTTGCCCAATGAGGGAAGCGGTGACGACAAGGGAGGGAAGTGGGTCGGAAGAGGCGGTACGTTGAGTCGCAAGTGTTCGACGTTGCGGGTTTTAGTGGGTCGCGGGTCGATCGCCTTGGGCATGCGCGCCGTAGATTTCTCTACATCGGAGGAGACATCGATGGGGGCGAATATGATGCTGCCAGAGCTCTGAGACAGCCTGCGAGGACTGCGCTCCACAGGAGAGCGCTCTTCAATAATGGTTGGGTGACAAGGGAGGCCATGATCGATGGGGGTTTTGAGTGTCGCGGGAGAGTGAGGCTGAGAGTATGTAGCGCTTGAGCGGGAGCTGAACGAGGTAGAGGATGACAAGGAGGGTGTGTCGCTGTCACTGGTAAGGACACTGACGCCAGTGTTGGAACGCGCTCGTAGCCGACTGCGACGGGGAAGACTGAAGTATGTAGGAGAGTACGTAGGAGAGAAGGACCAAGAGGAATCGGAAGACGGTTCCTGTTCCGATTCCGAGTTTGGGCTGGGAAAATGTGCATCGAAAGGCGGAGAAAGTGGCTCCTCGTGCTCTAAAAGGAGATGTGACTTGGTGGTCGTCTTCGCAATGGCACGAACGATGGGGTTGATTTCGGCATCAAGATAATCGTCGCAAAGGTCGTCTAGTGCAACGCCGCTGAAGTCTTCATCCTCAGGGAAAGTGGGCAAGTCACCGACAGAAGGGGAGAGCAAGTCAGCGAAAGCACACAGTTCTAGGTCTGTATGCGTCGAGATGATGCTGGCTGCTCTTCCTGAACGGGAAGACATTGTGCGCCTGCGTCTTGGTGGCGTGACAGTCGACTGGGACGTCGTAGCTTTATGTGTCCGTTGCTTTATATGTTGAGGTTCTGTCGCGGTCCTATCCGATGTTTGGCGTGATGGATCAGTCATACGAGAGGTGCCAGCTACATATCACCCGAAAAGGTCACGCCATCAGAGATCTATGTTCCTAGCCATGCTGCAGTGTATGCGCCCTACTCACTCTGGTGTAATAAATGGCCCCTGGCGTTTGAAGGCGTACCCTGCTGTTCAACAATACCAGGGGACTTTGCATCCGAGGCTCCCCGATAGCGATTGGGAGATCCCAGTGCATCGTCTGAACCATGATGACCTTGGTGGTCGCCATCACCTTGGTCCTGATTCCGTTGACCTCCACCTCCACCTTTGCTATCTGCACGCGACCGACCTGTGCGTCTTTGGCTGTACGCCTAATAGGTACGATGGACATTTCAGTATTTCAGCCACTTTAAAAATCCAGCCAAGCTTCCACATACCATTACCGTTTTCAGTGCACTGCGGACCAAATCAAGTAATTATTGTGAGTTCGGATCACGACTGCTGTCAAAGAAACCCACCGGATTTGTAGACTCCGACAGCTGCACAGTGTGGCAACCTCGTACACACCCACGGACGTCTGGTTTGATAGTGCACGGTGCATGGCGTGCTTCACCAAGGACTCCAGGTGGGCGATCCGATACGTACTCGAAAGGACCAATAACTGGCTCAACACCGCTGGTGCGAGCTGCAGGGGAGTAATAAGAGCCAGCGAGTAGAAATATTGAAGTAGCGCCAAGGTAATGGGGTACGGTTCTGATAGGTTGAAAGCCCGCGGCGTTAGGCGTGGGTCAGGTCGTGCCTCTGACGATTCGGGCGCTCCTGGCAGGTCTGGCAGTCCAACATCCATGGCGGTCGGTGGCATTATTTCAACGGTTTGCTTGGCACGTTCAAGAAATTTTATCCGCTGTTCCTTGAACCACGGCCACCTTTCTTCCAGAACCTTTCTTGAACATTTGATTTTGCGGCCATCATCGCAAATAATATCGAAATCGGCTAAGGCAGTTTCCTCAAGCGCAGAAAGGCCAAATTCCTGCATTGGGATATCAAGCAGCAAAGGCGGTGGTTGATAAATGCCAAACGACTCCAGATCAACGACGGCAACGTGATCCCAGCTGAGGAGCCGACGGTTATAGTCCTCAACAAGATTACCATCGCGGTTTCCAAAAATAACGAGCTTGTCGGCCTCGGCCCAGAGACATGATCTGAACCATGACCCAGATGCAAGTGCGTTACCTGGATCGATGCGAGACCACGTCATGGTGAACAGGTCAAGGGCCCATATGGAGTATGACTGGTAAGTGTGTGCCAGATAAGTCCCTGCAATGATAAAGTGATGGCCCAGAATAGCGCCTGAGGGGAAGCGGAGACCAGGGGGGAATGTTGTGCCAGTCATCGCGGAAGATCGGTCAGAGATAGTAAAGTCGGTGTCCGGAAGAGGGGAGAAAACTTGGAGTTCCCTTTTGACATCTGTAAACTGTGGATCATATTGTCGGACCATTGCTTTTCAATAGAAAGTGACCCACGTTGTAATTGCTGTAGAGGTAAATGTCGTTGGGGAAGTCGTCCGTGGGTGCAGTAGAGTAGGGGAGATGGACCAAAGTCTCGGATGAAGTGTAGTCGGAAGAAGGCGATGACTTGTCTGATCGAAAGCGTGATCCCGGGGAACCCAGGAGTGCGTTGGTATCTGCAGCACGTAACTCTTCTTGGGGAAGACGGACCCGCGAGTGTGCAGATACTGCGACGCTGCGGTACGTGCCACAATGATGGGGAAAGCTTCTTCGTTGTACCCAAACCTTTCCGAGCAAATCATAAATATGAACATCGTCTAACCATACGTTTGATAAATCTTGACCACCGATGATGAACAAACGGTCTGCAGTGACGGAAGAGAGATGTGCATAACGAGGTTTCGGGACATGTGTTTCAGACCCTGAGTCACGGGGAATGCCATTCTTGGAGGAAGCAGGTAGCCAGTGCAAAGTCGATAGATCGAGAAAGCGAATGTCATTTAATACACAAAGATCATCTGCGTTAGTCGAGTTGGGGGTGTTTCCCATGCCGCCGAATACTACGAGTTGGTTGTTCCCTATGGCGAGGTGTGAATGGAGCGACGGGAAGTAGCAAGGAACGATGGCTGGCTTACATGTTTCCGCGCTGTGAAAATATCGTGGTTCGGGCACCTCATCCTCTTCGAAGGGTGTCGCTTTCTTCCAAATGAAAGTCTCCAGGTCGAAAATGTAAAGGTCAGAGACCATGCGGCGTTCTGTGACCAGGCGACCGCCCTGGCGAGTGCTGTGCTAAGCATGCGTCACAGGGGACGAGCTGAGGCGACGCACGAATAGGTATACTTTGGATCCCACCACGGTGGTGGATGCTCCCTATCGGGGCTGTGACGAATGCTGGGCTCGGCAAGAATATGGAGACATACCACAAGCTTTGGGGGGACATCACCCGAGGTCTTCCTGGAGAACGTCGTGAGATCTGATATCGAGTGCATCGCGTAAGGGTAAGAGAGGCGAGGAGGAGGAGGAGGGCGGGGTTGGCCTGGCCCACGACGGGGTAAATAACCACGCAGCAGACCGGATTCCTTAAACAAATCTGAGATCTCGCCGAGGTCACGTGCTGGTTTCCTTTTCGAGACAGGTTTCTATTTGGAACGAACTCAGTTGCTGTTGACAACAGTTTACTCGGTCGCCGAATGCAATCCCATCGTGCAGCCGGTCTTGCATTCGCGAGCACACTCGACACCGACTCTCGTAAACTCTCTTCGGGCGACACCTCAACGCACGGAGCAAGTGTCAACCACAACCCACTGCTTACGTGCGTTCGGTCTTTTAAGATAGCAACCTTGATATCACCAGTTTTGTAAAAGTACACAGTACAGCCAAGAAATCCCGGCGGACAAGCGGGTCGATGCATAAGCTTGTTTAATGTGCCTCGCTGCTGACTATCTGGATTCTGGGCCAGCTGATTTCGACTGATAACTGTGACGGAAGAGTCTTCCTAGTACCAAGCAGTTTGCATCTCCATGAAGATTGGAGGACCCACTGCACGTGTAATCCACGGGTCAATCCCGCATTGGAAGCATCAAAGACCTTGGTCCGACTGTCCGTGTCCCGTGTCGTTATCACATCCCATCGCAACTAGGCGGAGTTGAATCTACACTTTGCCGCACTATGAACCAATGAAAGGGTGAGAAGCATTGAATGAAAGTTAGATATCGCGGCTAGAGTGAGCGAACTGCCATCGCATGCCTCTACTTACGTATTTAGACAATTGTCTTTCGATACGCATCTGTCAGGGGAAGGGCACCTTCAGATGACGAAGGCTGTGACAATCCATCTGTGGATATACGTAGGCCGTGTTTTGTACCCTCGCGACCAGTTGCGACGTCCATTCCCATGTTTTAGAAGGAAATGTTGGTGGATTTCCCGTAATACCAGTTGTGCATACCCCACACACAAACTTGCATAGTATGTTGCCGTTCACTGCGGTTACCTGCCCAGAAAATAACTCCATGTAGAGAAATGGAAGTCAAACCGATATTAATGAACCATTGTTCGCTTCACTCCACTGATCGGAGGACTAATCTTAATAAAGTTCTGTGGGCATCCAGTAAAGTTGGGCAAGACAGAGAAGAGAACAACCATGCACTCAAGTTGGACCGTGGTAAACGGAGGAATTCATACCATGGTAGGTGCTTTGATGAAAATGCACACGGTTAGTACTGACCCTTTTCAAAGCCGCGGAAGCTTGGCGGATAATACTTACATAGACAGGGGAACTGTCTACCCATCATTAGTTACATGAAACCATACGGCTCTCATGTGGCTCGATGGAAGGGCATTGGCGAGCCTTGCAGGGTGGAACGAGAGCAACTTGCGAGTGTGTGGCCTCCTCCAAACTGGTAGATGGACCAACACAAGAAGTCAGTACGCCACCGCATGCTCCCTCTGTAAAAGGTCCGCAGAGCAAGAAAGGCGGGCTTCCTTCCGAGTTAGCGCATTCACGTCGTCCGACTGGTTGGTACCAGGTCGTGGTGAAGCAAAGGGACGATGTCAGCTGTTGCAAGGAGGGCTACTTGTTGAAACTGTATGAAATGTTAACATTTCATGTGCAAAGGTACAGTGAAGTTACCTGAAGGAAATGAACATGGACCCTGAATGTAAGGTAGCCGACTCCAAAATTCTGCCCCACATCTTATTGAAGGACAGGCCAAGATTCTCCGGTCACCGTCGAGCGCAGAGTTGAGTACTGAGTGGGAGAGTTGGCAAGAGTGGGAAAATGGTTCCGTGTCGGGACAAACAACACTTGGAGCCAATGCCATCGCACTCCTCCATACCGTCGTATTTCTGGTTAGATCTGGTCAGTGGATGTCTCGGATTTCCACTCATCTTGCGTCTCTGAGCTTCCTTGCACGTTCTAAGAGCTCTACTAGATCGATACCCCCATCACTATCTATGGACGCAGTGGAAATTGCAGAAACGGCAGACACCCTCCGTGTCCGCTCGCATGTCCAGTACAATACTCCAGACCATATAACGCCTGACAACGTCCTTCCCTCTCCATTAGAGCAATTTCACATCTGGTTCAATGAAGCCCGTGATGCGGGAGTGAGAGATCCGGACGCTATGTGTCTGTCCACTGCGACGGCATCAGGCATACCTTCTTCCCGTATGGTTCTCTTCAAGCAGCTGGACAAACATGGTTTCGTATTCTACACCAACTATACCTCGCGCAAGTCGAAGGAACTAGAGGAGAACCCCAATGCTGCCCTACTATTCTTCTGGCGCGAAATGTCACGACAGGTTAGGGTGGTTGGTCGAGCAGAAAAAATGAGTAAAGAGGAAAGCGAGGCATACTTCAAGAGTCGCCCCATCGGCAGCCAACTCGGTGCTTGGGCTAGTGTACAAAGCAGCGTCATTGAAGAAGATGTCCTCCAAACCAGGGTGAAAGAAGCCTACGAGCGCTTCGATGTCGCCGAAGACGCCCGAGAAGGTCACGTTCCGCTTCCAGAATTCTGGGGCGGCTGGAGAGTAATCCCAAGGTAAACGCTGGAAATTTATTTCCAGAGAGCGTTCCCCGTTAATGTGTTGACCATGGAACAGTGAAATGGAATTCTGGTTGGGAAAACCATCTCGTCTGCATGATCGAGTCCGATATCTTCGTGTGGAAGGACTGACATCTGATGGGGACTCCCGGTGGATCATAAATAGATTATCGCCATGATCGCGCTAATCGCTAGCCGACATGACACCGATTATATGGTACTTACTCGGTTCTTGTTCGGGCTTGAAGTTGTAAGTTTTCATGCATGTAATCTGATATCCAGTGATCGTGGACCACTCCTGGTGGGACTACTCAGAACCGCCAGTCATACGCAGCTGATGGTATCCAGGATCATCCTGCACGATTTCCCGGAAAATTGATGGCACCCTCGGAAATGCTCGTGGCACACAGTGTGCATACAGTGTTGTCCGATGCGTGCTTGGCAATTCCGACCGACATCACACTGAGGTAAGTTAGTAAGTCACGTTCATGTTCCTCCAGGGGAAACACCAAATATTGTTCAGCTGACAGGTAGCTAAGCGATTTGTACCAGTCGAAGAACTCGACCTTACTTCATATGAAGAAATCAACTGACGTTTCCAGGGGTGTGTTCTTGATAGATAGGCTTCGGATCGTTCTCGATAGTCCCAGATGGTTAAGTAAATATTTCTCAAAGTATATCGGTCCGACTCCGTGTGTACGAAGGCTTGCTGCGGTCAGTCTCCCAAAGTCAAATTAATGTGGTCGTATGACAGTAATGATTGCTTACTCTAGACGCTGAAAATACTGGTCCGTCAGCTTCTTTATGGCGACATTCCTTTGATGCAAATTTAGTTTAATTCCGAAGTCATTTCGGTGTTTCCGCTTTCGCGGCCCAAGTCTTCGGAGTTTACTGTCCGCGAGCGCTGCTAACTGCCCCTACGTCTTATTGGGCTTCTTGTATGAAGTGGCGATTGGCTAGGCGCTTCGGAGGAACGTCACCCTTGTTGACAGCCCACAGTTGCCTGGGGAGTGCCTTCCTCCCTTGAAGGTCATATAATCAGGTCTGTGTTACGACTTCATAAATGTGTCCAGGGGGATGGATAATAAAAGTTACCTGGCGTCTGTTGTCCTGCGCACTCCTACGGGAAAAATTCTTACGAGCGCCAGTTTTCTACTCGGTAAGGATACATAATCATTCATCAGAAACATTTATTCATCGCCATCTCCCGGAATGAATGGATGGTTCAGCAAATTATCATTCTCCACTCTTTTTGGTTGCAGAGGCTGCCTCCACAGTTTCATGAGATGGAAAACCGGGTGGCTGGAAGTTCTGAAAACAATTAGCCCCGACTTCAATACATATGATGTTGGGAGTGCATCTCATACTAATACATTTCTGACCTTGGCTCACGTACTGCGTGATTACACTCAAGATGGATTTGAGAAGATCAGAAATCATTAATCATCTCCTTACTCACACTGATGACGCCCGCCGTACAGTCACTCAGTACTGATGCGAATATCTACTACAAACAAAGGTACGTGATTTCGTGAGCGTTTCGGGCGCCTGTTTGATATCAGATGCCTGCACGATCTTACCGCTCTTACGCCGGAGTGGTGAGTTCATTAATTATCGCGTGACCTAGACCCACCAAAAGCTGGTCAATTATCAAGATTTCAAGTCCGAGACCAGGCAGGATTTGCGCGGGAACCATCATTTGTCCTTCTTAGTACCATTTATTATACAAACCATGCTTCTAGTCTACAACCCACCTAAAACATCACTATGATCAGAGAAAAATATTTTGGAAGAGAAAAGGGCCTCCTCATGTTGGTTGCGATGACTGAGAGTCTGAGATCGATGTGAAGCACTCAGCCAATAATTACATAAGCATCGATGTAACGAATATTCAACGCCAGTGTATGCCAATTCTCACATTGGCCATAAGTTCCTAACAGGACTTTGTTCTGGACGAACAGTGGTAAACTGAATGGCAATATCCAGGATCTCTCCGGGGAAGCCCTTCATGTACTGAGGTATGCTTCAAAATCTGCAAAACGAAGCCAGCAAAATACTCAAAATATTCGTTTGGTTTAGCTTCGTCGTGAACCTCGTCGAGTCTCCGTTCAATCAGAGTGCGTTGTGAGTATTCAAAAACTCAGCAAGCGTATAGCGTCATTCGATGCTTCATCCACCTTCCTCCAGGGCGCAATTGGGCGTAACCACTGACGTTTCCAGGTGATGTGGTCTTTGGGCGGCCCCATTTCATTAAAACGTGCATCGGTCTGATTCCCTCGTGCGAAGACTGGGAAAACAGTACCTAGACGCTGAAAGTGCTGGTCAGCCAGCCTACTTGTGTATAATTTAGCCTGATTCTGCAGTATCTTCTCTGCCTCCGCCCTCGCAGCGCAAATCTTCAAGGTTTACTATCTACGAGCGCTTCCGACTACCCCTACACGGTAATCGCCCTCTTATATGAAGTAGTGAGTTTTGGAAGACCATGTATGATCCCGGGTATTGCCTGAGTTACTGTGGGGCATGCCTTCCTCCTTTGGTGGTCGTAGCATCAGATCTCGGCCACTGCTTCATAAAAGGGTCCAAGGCGATGGATAGTCAAGGTTGATCGGCCGCCGTCCTCCAGCGTCCTCCACGTGTAACCCCTACTGGAATGAGAAAAATGTATTTCGCCTCAGGGGTGATTTTTTTACTTGGTGAGGATATGCAGTCATTCATTCATGAGTCGTGATATGGTGACATCTAGTTGTCACTATCTTTCTAGTGAATGGAGTGGCCTAGCGAATTATCCTTCTCCAGCCTTTTCAATTTCAACGGAGCATTGTTTCATGGGCTGGGGAACGGACGGGATTTTCGCTGATTAGTTGTATACATATGAAGTTCTGACCAAGGCTTTTTTTCATTCGCCCCTGGCTCGGGATATGACGCAAGCATCCAGACCAATTTGATCGGTGTTAAGATGCATCTCATTTCGCATGTCCGACTTTGTCTCACGTACTCGTGCATGTGCTTCCTGACGTCGCGAAGTTGCACCGTTTTGGCTCCCAGGATGCTACTTGAGAAGATTAGGAATCAGCTCCTTACTACATAGGGTAGATGACGCCCACAGCAGATGGCTCTTTTGGGATTGGAATGTCTGCGAACACAGGCAAGTGATAAGAAAACACTTCAGGCGCCTCACGATTTAAGCCTACAGAACAACCACACAATCAAACTGATAATTGTGCTTTGATTGGGTCAGAGCTGGTGGGGGCTTTGGGGATAACAGGGTCGGACAGTGACCACCATTTGATCAAGTTGTTTTTGACCGTCCACTGTGCAAAACATGCTTCGAGTCTCAACGCGTCAAGAGATCATGATCGCTATGATCGCCGTAGTATTTTCTCTGGGGAAGAAGGTAATCATGTCAACATTACTGAAATTCAAAGTGAATTTACTACACAGCCTTCCCTTTTGTCTTGCAGGCATCAAACATTGAGTGCCTGGGTGCATCCACAATTTTGCGTGTCGCATTGGCATCATATTTCCTTCAGAGGCTAACACCGCCAGTGACCAGTGCGCGAATCTCAAAACGCACTTACTTATCAATGCGAGCGGCATCAAATTTAGTCTGTGACCTCTCCATATACGTATATCCGCGCAGCCGCACAAAACCCTCTTGCACGTTGTCGAGCTGCCAACTTAAGTGCTGTGCGTGTGTCGTTTTCTTGCAAACGGTTTAGGGCAGACTGGACACCCGGTCTTCACAGGCTGATACTAGCAGAGCTCAGCGCTTGTGGTACTAGAACGCATCAAAGAAGTGAACATAGTGTGGTGCCATGATGGATGAGCCGTTAAGATTCTTCCAGCCGGCACCGCCGTCCAAATGATTAGGTTAGTGGCCTCCATCTCCTGCCGCATGCCAAGGGCCCAAGTGCGGTGGATGTTGTTGTCACATGTTAGCGGCACTGATCCGCTTCAGCTCCATACTGGATGACTGTTCACTAGGACGGTACCGCGCTTTGGCTGTGTTCAGCAAGATATAAAGTAAACTTGTCAGTAACAGCTCTAAACCATGAAATTCACTGCGATCTTCAGTGCTCTTGCAGCCTTTTCTGTGCCTTGGGCTGCGCTCGCCCAATCGACCGTCAAGGTGACTTATGACCTGAATTACAAGAACGCTACCGTTCCCCTAAATTCCACCGCCTGTTCTAATGGTGTCAATGGGCTCGTGACCAGAGGGTATCCAACCCTTGGGTCACTTCCCACCTATCCAAACACCACGGGCATCCCTGGCCTTACCTGGAATTCTACCTTGTGCGGTACATGCTGGACTCTTTCCTATACTTTCACCAATGGAACCACCACCGAGGTCACAGTTACTGCGGTCGATGCCGCTGCTACATTCAATATGTCTCCACAGGCGTTTGGCTATTTGGCTGGTATCGACGGGTATGAAGCCGGGAGTGTCCAAGCTACCGCTATGCAGGTTGCAGCCAGCGAATGTGGACTGTAGGGTAGGTGTAACTTTGTCAGATCTTCATCAACCTAAGTCTGATTACTCGTTCAGGGGGAATAATTATAGTCGTATAATCGGTTGTTTCTGGAAGTGGACGATTTTTTATGTTGCAATTTGGACTGGACTTATTGATCGAGTAATTCACTGTTTAAGCGCCTGTCGGACGAGTTTTATCTTTTGCTTGCTGATATGGTGTGAATCACACTGTTTGAATTTCAACCAATTTCGACCTACTACTGGAGGACCTGGATCCCCACAGCAGCCCGCGCATTCATTAATGAAGTCTGATCCTCACTTACGCCATTTTCTCGTGGTCCGTGTGCCCGCACTCAGATGGAGTATGGATAACTATACGGGTCCGTAGAATCATTAAAGTACTTGACATCAATCGTGCACAAGACAAATGGTCCTTGCTATGTATTTGTAGAAAAGGATTAATCGATAATAACTGAGTCCGAAATCAAACATGGCTGGAATTGGCCCCTAAACACGCGAATCACTTTAATGAAGCCGAACCGAGCCTATGATAAAACCACTTACCCTCTACATCCCGCAAACGCTGGGGTCAACCTCAGTCGCAACTGCAGTAACAGTTCCCTTCTCTACCGCAATGCCTCCCGTCAGGGCGTCCATCGCCTCTCGGGACAGGTTAAAGGACCAAGCCCCATCGACAGCAGTGACATTGACTGTGTTATTTGTGGTTTCACTCGTGTAGGAAAGTTGCCAGCAGGAACCGCAGGATGGCGAGTTCCAGGTGAGTCCCGGCATGCCCCCTACGAATGGGAAGGTAGGGAGGTCCCCCAGTGTCTCGAATCCCTTGGTCTGAAGCCCGTAGTCTCCGTTTGAGCAGGCTGTCGTGGATAGAGGGGTGTCGGTGTTGTCATAGATGGTGTTGTAGGTGACATCCACAGGCCCATCCAATGCAAGAGCATGGAGGGCAAAGGTGGCGAGGGCGACAATGACAGTGGTGAATTTCATAGTTGCGCAGAAGAGGCAAGTGTGGATGTAGTGATGAAGGGTGTGCGGTTCTGGAGAATCGGCCTTGTCTTTACCAATGCTTTATACCCTACTGAATGCACCGCCAAGATCATCGGGGTTGAACGGAGCAGTGACGCCAACTGCGGATTTCAAAGTCGGGGCGATCATCTACGATGAGTAGGCTCGAGACGGCCAGGGGAGGTCGTCATTGGCTATGCACGAAGGCTCGGCTGCACCAAAACCAAGCCATTTCATCCTAAGTATATCTCCATGATTGGTGAGCAGTGTCATGGACAGGGGTCGCAGGCAAGAACATTTGCCTGGCACGTTGTCGCGAGCCAGGCGCTCAGATCACCACGACCCAGATGTGACAGCTCTCATCAAACCAAGCAAGTCATCCCAGGAAATATGTGGTGGTATTGATGGGTTCCGTGTTCTCTGCAATGGCGCTCCTAATTCTAGCCAAGACGAAACTACCGTCATCGCCATAATATTCACGCTTCCCCTTTAGCTGCCAAGAAGCATGCCTTGGCTCCAGCGTCGTCACCTCTTACCCATTTCTGCATAGCATCTCCCTGTAAACCGCGCCCGAATGAAAAGGACAATGGTGGCGAGCGGGAAAGACACAGGGGCGAGCCAACAGGTGGACGATTCACGACAGCATTCACCGCATTGAGGTACTCGACAGAGTCAGAATCAGAGAGCCCCCCTTTTCGAGATTGATGTGAAATGCTAGTGCAGTGAATTAAGGCTATGCTTACCGGACAAGAAAACGACGCCAGCGACGGAAACAGGGGTGGAGCGGGCTAGGACAGTTGCTGCTAGGCCAATAGCCTCAACGGGGGTATTTGCCCGGGATGGATGCTTAAGACCCGGCTGAGGGAAAGACGGTGTAATCAGGGAACCTAGGATATGCATAGTACATCTCGGCCAACAGACTCCAAGTGGGCACATACCCTCAAGCAGGACACCATATGTAGCGCAGCGTGCATAAATCATGCTGATAATCTTCACATGGACATCAACACTCCGCTGCAGGTCCGCATCTTCTGCAAAGTCGACATCTGGTTCGACTATTGGAACCAGACCTGCTTGTTGACTGATAGCAGCGAAGCGAGCCAGGCTCTCGGCCTGTACTTCTAGTGCGGTATGTGTGGGAAGCGTTGAAGAATTACGAAGGATAGGAGCTCGCCATTTACTGAAGCGTGCCCCGACTTGTGCGGCAGCCCTAAGACGCGGTAATGGGTGATCAAGACCTTGGGTCGCGGGCTCGATGGGGGAGATAGGAAGAGGGTGCGCATCTGTGTCTGCGCGTACGCCAGGGATTATTCCACGGTTAGACAAGACGGGGCCTAACTGGAAGTCCAAAACTCGTGGTAAAGGATAACACCAGAGATATACTCTGAGCCAAAGGAGTAATCAGCAGCCACAATTTGAGAACAGTGAGAAAACCCAACTGGCAGGAAGGGACTCGTAAAGGCATTGTCTGAAGCGTCTTCTCCGTTCCCGCTTCTCAGCGTCGGTATATAGTTTACCAACGATACCCTCGGCAGCCCCGAGCCTTGTCTCGATGCCATCGATGGTTTCGTCCGTAGCATAGATGCCCTTTCCGCGGGGGTTCACCAAGGCCTGTGCAGTCTCTATCAGGGACTTTGCGACAGCTGGAGAATGATGAGGGTAAAGATAAGCATTAGCATCCGTGTCTGGTCCAGTATCGACAGGAACGGTAGGCGTGAATCTGTAGCCTGGAGTGCCTTTCGTATTCAAGGACATGGCGTGGACTGGGGGCGAGCTTGCGATTCCGGTGCTTTTGAAAGCACGACGGGGGTCAGGTGAGGAAGAACGTGCACAACAGATTGGCACTCATTGGAGACTTTGTTCCATGATATCACTCCACAGAGCTCCAAGGAGGGCAAACTCGGTATAGACCCTTTTGTCTCGCCACATCAAAATGTTTAGGCTTGGGCTTTCACGAACGACCGGGCCGCGCAGGTTATCAGCAGCAGGCGCACGATTATATTCCTCCACGAAACAAGACAGCCGAAAAAACCCCTTCTCTAGGGTGGAGGTCGAAGATGACACGGCGCGGGATTTCAGACCACCATGGGTGTACAGAGCGTCGGGTTTCTTGATATATACCACGATACCTAGTGAGTCCTATCTGACGCTCGCCCGGATCTGGATCCTGCTCATGTATGGCTCCTAGTCGCTGTCTTCTATTGTGTACTCTTCGTTGATTATGGCGAGCGAGAGCATGTCTTTTCACCGGTAAGTCGAACTCTTGTCAATATGAACACCACCAATCCTGTCTTTAGATACGGAGATGGGCACAGGGATACAAGGATTCGCTCTTCTCCTTGTCGCCGGAGGAGGCCGCCCTCGTTCGACGACAAAATGCGCCCAGAGATGAGACCAGTCAGACCAAGGCATCATAACGTACTGCGCTCGATAGCTAGAATACAGTATTAGACAGAGTAATAGTATTGGAGTTCGTGAGTTGAAGGATGTGTTGGTGTGGTGTGGCTGGGACCGTAAACCTTAGGCGAAAAACTGTGCAGCTCAACCCGGGATGATGCAGACGACGAGCGGCCCTCCTCTCGCATATCCACCTATTCAGAGCGCATATCAACCACTCACTGGTACGCACTCAACGTGTATGTCTAACGCATAAAATGAAGGCGTCCCTCTAGAATCTGAAATCTATGCGATCAAAAAACAGTACTTGGGCCTGCTGCCTCCTCCACAAGTCATAGATATTTGCTTGACCTTCGAAGCCCATGCCCCGCTCCATGTGAAGAGTTCCATATGGCCATATGATATTCGAGCCGAAATCGCTGACATACTGGCCAAGAAAGCCCAGGAACCTAAGGCGCAGACATCAGACGTTGAACAGCCAGCGACAGAGGAAACGTCCAAGGAAAAGACACCGCAGCCTAATGCCAATACATCGGGACCTTCTTCACCGACTCCCACCGCAGCTGCGGGACCCAGCGTGGCGTCAGCTTTGCAGTCTTCCGTCACTCAGTCTCCCGTCCAACCTCCTCTACCTTCGGCGGTCCAGTATCCTCACCAGCCATACTATCACCCTTCTTATCCTCATACATCATATTACACCCCACATACTACCTATGGATATCCGCATGCCTATCCTCCGTACCCTCCACCAGCTCCCGTACCATATCCCTCCAATCAACCTGCTCAATCATCCCCATTCACGGCTCCCTCAATAGCACACGCGCCGCACCCCCCTCCTGAGCAGCGTCCCCCACTACCTCCGCCACCACCACCTCTCAATGCTGTCGATGACCTTCCTAGCTACGAGGAGATGATCGTGGAGGCTTTAATTGACTGTGGCGACCCGGAAGGTTGCGCACCAAAAGCGTTGTTCAGTTGGATGGCCATGCATTATCCCCTCCAAACCAACTTTCGACCTTCAGCAAGTCAGGCACTACAAAAAGCCTTCAAAAGAGGCCGACTAGAAAAAGGAAACAACGGCAAATACAGGCTCAACGATAACTGGGAGGGAGGTAGTGTGGGTTTGATGTATAGACACCCGATTAGCGCATGTACTAACATAACAATGGACAGACCTCAAGACGGACAACTCGTCGACCTCAAACGCTCTCACAGGCGACGACCCCTGGGTCCCAAGCAACCCCGTCTGCATCACCATTTACACACGTGCCACTTATTCCACATGGATCGCAGATGCGACCCCCGCCCCCTGGGCAACCCCCAGGATACCCTGGCTACCCTTACGGCTATTACTACCAGGGCACTTCGTCCGTACCTGGTGCTGCTCCATCTAATACAGGGCAACAGGTCCCGTCAGCTCAGAAACAAATATCCGAACAATCTGACCACGAAACAGGGGAAGGGAGCGACGCTTGGGAAGCTGCGCAAAGTATCTTGAAAGCCATTAATTTTGGTCAGTTACTTCGCATGCCGGAAGAGGAAACGGCGGATGGTACAGGAACAGCCTCGACGTCAGCAGAGCGCCAATTGTTACCATCTAATGAAACGAATGACAGTCAGGCCGCTTCGGCCACAGATGACTGCGCAGCGACAGCGTCAGTATCGCAGGTCCAGCTCAATGGTGAGGAGAGAGCTGCGCTACAAGCTCAGCTCGCGCTATTGGCTGCTCAGCTGGCAGAGTTGGCAGAGGTTAGCGAGGACGAGCTCTCTCAGGACCTGAACGGGATCCAGGGCGAGGATGCGACAGTTTCCGCGGGTGTGCTGGAGGGTACCAGATCAGGGGGGAATACTGACGATGAAAATGACAGTATGGATGTGGTTGAGATTCCAATATCATCACCTGCGGCTTGATCCATGCAGCCTGATCTCCCACAGAGTGGTATACAGCTGAGTCATTGCTGGACCGTATCTTTGTTGAATTAGCCTTCCAATCGCCGCCTCGTAGGTTCCCTTTCCTTTCGTGAACGTTTAAGGCGCTTGTGATCTTGTACTTCATCGGATTAATCAGGTCTGAATGGAGTTATCAGGCCTGTTGATAGTCTCAGGATGGCCTTCTCCAGGTCACCTATACGAACGTGGTTGGTTGATGTGTGCATCCAGTTTACCAAAGTGTGTTCAATGAGGCACGGTGCGATTCGTCCAGGTAGATGACACAACCACACGCACGGGTTTGATGCTTGATCACTTCTCGCTTCAACTCATTCTCCGTATACGATTGAATCTTGGCATGAGGCAACATTACACTTGTATGATTGCTCCCATCCAAAGTTCCTGGCTTCTCACGGAATTTCCTCGGTAACCTTGCTAACCCCTTGCACTTAGCAAGTATCATATGCTTGAGAATTCTCGATTCGATAGGGGAAAACATTTTATCAAGGATGGCGACGCACTTGTGTAAAACAAGTTGAGGCACACTGGTAGCACGGTGATCTTGGAACTGTCGTCGTCTGTTTTGTACGTATCGGTTTTATATTGATCCACACCCTCGTGCTGCACTCATGATTATATCAATTCCAGCCAATACGTGATTGTTAACCCCTGTGTGTTAATGGGAATCACATTCGTGGCATGGCTGAGGACAGCCCCTTCATCTGCATTATTGATCTCGTAGGGGGGATTACATTATCCTCATATTGTTGTTGCGCGCCCTGGTGTGTCCAGACGGGCAACTCGTGTAAAATGCAAAGGGTTTTTCCATACTTTCCCCCTGAACAGAACTTATCCGATGCGGAGAATCAAGGCTGACCGCGACGCAGGTTAGACGATAAAGCCACCCTAGTAGTTATTACCATGAAATCTCGAAGCGCGCCCGGTCCTTGTAATGCCGATACGACCCCCTTGCTCACCCGCATCGTGTTGGATTTGGGTATTTTATTGTTAGTAGAAACAGAAGGAATGAGTCTCCAGACCTCTCCCACACGGTCGATGTTCTGCATTATTACCAGCTCCTCCACTTTCTTCTGGATCTAGCCTATAGTTGCATCACTGTACATGTAATCAGACACACATGTTTAACCCGTTCAATTCCGTTTAGCAGCACTTGGCGGATCGCCCCTATGGCTTACTGAAATAACGATTTCAATAAAAGCACCCACCAATGTCCCAGTGACTGATATAGCGTTCTGCAGTGTCCTTAAATATATTAGCGTTCATGACAAGCGTCATGATGAAAGCAGACCTGCGTAGGAAACCGATGGCTGCGCATCATGATGTGGCTCTATACCTGGTTCTTCGGCGCAGCAGGAGACCGGTAATACAAAGCGGTATTGATCTGGAATGCCTACACAGTCCCGGCCAGTGCCTTATAAAGATATAAATTGTTGGCAAATCTGGCTTACCACCATGTATGAAGAATTGTTGGATCTGATTTTGCATAAGGATGGCAGTTTCCATTACTCACTGTTTCAACACAAGCCGTTAAATGTTGATTCGAAGTTCGAACAATAGCGATGCCATGCAAAAAAGGAACCGGTTATACCGGATGCTCATCCAAGTGCCACGAACTAATACAAACACAAACCGATCTGATAGATGATCACCGATATCGTTATCGGTCAGTAAATCATACTTGATTGCTCATGCTCAAGTCACGCATAGTTGAATCGCAGATACACGGGAGCCTATCAGGCAGGGCATGGGAAAATGAGCGGGTGGGACAACATACATTTGACGCAGTAAAGAATGGGTAATCACACGATGTTGCTAGAAGACGAGCCATTTCCATCGTACAAATGCACATACACCGAAGAAACAAACTTAATTGATCTTGAGCAGCTCAACTTCAAACTTAAGCGTGGCGTTTGCAGGAATGACGGGAGGAAAACCCCTTGAGCCGTATGCCTGCAATGCAAATGTTCGCCATATATGACGAATCCTCATTCAGGCAAACGGTACTCACATAATCTGACGTCGCTGTCAGAATGGCCTTCTCACCGAGCGACAACTGAGGGACGCCTAATTCAGACAGAGGAGGTTACTAAACATTGTCGCATGCGAACAACGATTTACCTTCGTCCCAGCCTCTGATCACCTTCCCAACACCAATTTCGGTTTTAAAGGGATCATTGCTAGCATGATAGTCCATCAGTGGTCATTGCGGCGGGTAGGCACCCGATTACGCACCGATCTCGACTCGAGTCAAACTTCTGTCCATTTAGGAGAGTCCCCACATAATGTATGAGTACCGTATCTGGGAAGATATAAGCGCGATCTCGGTAAGAGACAAGTTGTGTGATGGAGTACATACCCCCTTTCTTGGGGAAGGTCTTGCCATCGCCGGGGCTGAGCCGTTCGATTGTTACACCCTGTATTGCATGACGTTCCCATCGGTCAGCAGTGCAAGGAGGATAAACTTCGGGCGGTTCACCATTTTACACGATGATGAACACAAAGTGCAGATAGGCGGTTGGTGGTGGCTGCATCCTATATAATGGTGGCGGAGTGCGGATCAAGATCCGAATCTGGATATCTGACCCCATCTTGTCTCATCTCTTCAGCAACTTAGGATTGAGATGACGATCCTCTTCTCAGATACATCAATATTACAGACTTACTATCAGACTCAGCCCAACCAATGGCCTGACTGCTCGAAGCAAGCGTATCGCCGATCAATTTCATCGCGGGTCGTCGTCATCGTTGAAATCATTAACGGAAAGTTGCTGGTGTTCATTGTCCTGTATTGACAATCGATACATCGATGAGCCTAGGATTCCTTGTGCGTTTCCGTAGCAAACTGTGCCGTGCACTGATTATCGGTGTAAAGCCATCACCCTAGCAATGCCTAGCGAAGATGAAATCACCGCTTCAAGTGAAAGAAGAATAGGAACCCCGTTTTCCCTTCATGTGTCAGTTTATATTGTTTCCTCCTATACAATGCAACGAGGCGTACGCTACGGCATCCGATATCCGAAACCTGATGGGAAAAACTGATATGTACTGGCGAGCCTGTCAGATTGGCATACTGATTGAACTGGTCGATGAGTCGTTTCATGGCACGTACGTCACAATCAAACCTACTAACTGATGGCTGGACGATTACGATGTATATACAAAGATCCCGTCTCCGTGGATCAGTGACTGAGAACCAAAAGGAGAGTCCTCGGAGAAGATTCTCATCCTGCGCGATTCTTAAACCCTCTGTCTGGCATTTAAAACCTCAAATAGCCCATATAGCCTGAATTTGGAACACTCACAGCCATTGCTTCTGTGGATTAAGGATGTTTGGAAGACACCAACCAAAACGGATGAACTTTTCACTTCGTATGGGGTGCGCCTTCCAAGATCAGACAGGGACATCTTTCGGATGTTGTAGGAACGCGGTCTGGACTACGCAAAAGTAAAATCCTTCACGCCGCTTCAATGATGCAATTCACGTGTGATATGTTGGCAATAGATGGTCGGAATTGGACCCCTATTACTCAAAAGATTCTTGATGCAACATATTTACTGCGGCGCAAGCATGTTATCCTGACGTCGTGATAAGGGTCATCCTGAAAATATTTCGTATCTCTCTAGGTCGTTAGTAGACGTAGATTGACTTGGATATGAGACTGGACATCGCAAGATGTGTACTTTGCAGCAGAGAGAGATACACAACTCCTCACAAGTGTGGTAGCCAGACGTGTCCTCGAAAGTATCTTGGTGATTCGTAGTTATCGGGTGGACGAATCTCCTGTCGATGACTTTCAGGACGATCGGAATCTGTATTTTCAGTGCCATTTCATAGTTGCAATGCTTACAGTCCAACCAATCATCATGAGCAAGTAGACCACAGATACAATCAATTCAAAGTGGAAAACTCTTACCATAGCCATTGTAGCACCAGGTGCGTCCTTGCCCTACAAAAATCGGCATGGACCTGGATGCAAAGATGGCTCCTGTAGCAATGAACAAAATCTAGAAGAAAATTCATCATATTCTCGGTTATCGGTCGTACCTGCTAGTGATGCCGTTTCAGACACTTCATGTGTTACCGATATGAATGCTGGAGATATATTTTACCACACGTAAAATTAGGACCGAATAGAGCGCACCAATGGTTATGGCTGCACTGTGCACAGGGACAGGGCGCACCTTCTCCATGGATCACCGGGAACCAAAGTTTGTGTCCTCGGAGAGGTGCCTTATCGTACGACAAACCCTTGAACTGTATCTACGATCTGTAAGTAATGATTGCGAGGATCCCCATTGGTGTATAACCTACCCACCCGGAAACTGTAGATAACTTCTCCATCGAAAAAGCCTATCATGCAATTTTGGAAATTGAGGACCGCTACTTCCTTGCGGATGCGCCAAATCTGCCATCATCCTAGGTATTATGGTCAGTCATCCTGCGATATATAAGATACAGGCATAGAACAATTAGAGGTTTCAGTAAATTCTTCGCTCCTCTGGCGGCATGCCGGACTTGACATAAATAAATAATGTTATGTAATGAGGTAGCTTATGTTAGCAAATACCTCCGTCAGTTATTCCCGTTCCACACGGACTTGCCCAATTTTTGTCTGTTCGCACCCCGCCGTGTTTCCTCATCTCTGTATGTATATCAACACAAAGCCTTCTTTTTGGCGCTAACTCCAGCCAGGACTTCATGGTTACGCCTGCAAAGCTGAGACCGAAGTTCAACCGCGCTGATTTCGATGTCCCTGCGGTGTGGCGTTCGGAAACAATTCCCTTGCCAAGCAAGAGATCCTAGGCAATTAGATGAGTCCGAGGCACCCCAATACCATGACTTTACGAGAGAATACTGGATTGTCTAATGTGTTACCCCTGTATACCAGATATCGGAAGAATTGCAAAGCATATACTGCATGGCCCGCGTCTTTGCTTGAATGGCATAACAGAACTCCCTTTAGGCCATTAGCTATGACGGAGGCCAAGAAACTACCTCCATAATTCGGAGAAAGAAAAAAAAAGAAACTACCTGTCCTTCCATAGCAGGACTACCACTATCTCGGACGGAGGTGGACTTCTACACATGTTTCTTTCACAATCTGTACAAGCAATACGCTCTAGCTGCACTTGATCGAGCCCGATGATCTTATTGGCTGGCGAGAGTCCAAGCAAGGCCTTACAGCATAGATTTCCAAATGGAGGTTGCCAGGCAAAGCAGTCTCCTTCAGTAGTTTTGCAGACAAGTGCGACACATCCACCGCAAATGATCTGACACGTTTTCAGGACTAGCCCAATGGAGTGGCCAGATCAGCTTTTGTGGTATACGCTCCTGCATCTAATTAGGGCAATTTCACCCCACTGTCATTACCAAAGCCATGAGCGCTCGGGCCTGTTCTGTCCTTGGGACAATGACGAAAGATAGACATGATTCCATAACACTTATGACGACGTCCAGGAGTCCCCCGCATTGACACAGCTGCCACATCACATACAGTAAGGTGCGCACTCTAACCAACACATAGGGCAGTCAGAATGTCAATGCAAGGGGCATGCCTGCTGTCACTTGTGTTACATAACGGAAATGAAATTTTGTTCTCGCAATTGGCCAAGCAAGTTACTTTTTTCAGGTTCCGCGTTTTTTTTATCCTGTTTTATTTCTCCGCCCCTTTTCCTATTTTGCAAAGCATGGTTCTTGATTGGATGCTCTACAGGGATACGTTAACTCGGCATCCTGGGAACGGACACTGAAAGTACGCCGAAGAGCCAAAATAATTTCCCCGGAATTGACGCAAATTGCATGTGTGCTGGCCCCACACTCTATCGAATGCATGTAGTAATGAGGTGCGCAGAGACGACGGACGTAATCCTTGCTGCATTCGCGACATCGATCAGATATATGCAGGTGGGCGCGGTGATTCATGTACGAAATGGGATGGCGTCCTAATATTGTCATGCGTGTATGTAGTACGTACGGACAATGCACACGGGGCGATGCTGGACAGCAGGAATTAGTGCGGTAGCAGCTAGTCATGATCGCCCACTTAGTACAATACTCGCAGGCGAGCAGGATCGATCGTACGCATTGAAGGACGCCAACGCAACTCCGGTCATGATACCTCCATTCACGTGATTCAAGGCATATTCGAACAGGGACAATGATTGTGAGTAACTCAGTGTGCCAGCAAAGCTGTTACTCCCCTGATGCCCCAGACAGGGGCATTGAGTGACAATGTCGAGAGTCCCTGATGTGACGGTGAACATTGACCACCTCACATCACCAATCATAGCTGCAGATGCGGCCGGGCTACCAGCAGCGATGGCGCGATCACCTTTTGACATAGTCTCGACAGGTGTCCATATATCTGTCGCCTGTTCAAAATCGTTGAATAGGTGCACACCTGCCAAAAATAGACAAGAGGAGAAAGGTGGCAGGCATGCGCCACGCTGGTGGGGACATACAACCACTTTCGTCTCGGAACTCAGACATGGCGGACTGGGATATTTGGACTACCCTGGAAGAGGTGTTGATGCAAAGTGTTGTTGTTATGCCACTGGTTACTAATGCGATGGCACGCGTCACATGTGTAGCAATGCCAACAGCGACCTGGAATACTTCCGACGCACAGGGATCCCGCATACAGCTCAGTCATAGTACTTGGCACTGCTTCCAGGGAACAGGACTAACAGAAATAAGACACGTCATACATTAACAGCATTTTAGTAGGATTAGGGTCGATGACCTACCCCTGGCTTGCCCAGCGTCTTGAAACCACCCAGAAACGGGATGAACAGTCCATGTGCTGCTCCACAAGTAAACGTTCTTCAGACCCACAGTCAACTCGGACTGTCGGTCGAACGCAATAATATTATGCTCATCTTGTTCTCATGCTCAGCAAGTGGATCTGATGTTTCTGATCTGTTCGCGCTATGCCCCATGGGGTCGAGCCCGCTATTCGGACGCATCGCCTGATTCGAAGCGAATAATGCAGTGCATCCATGCTACCTGCCTATGTAGGTTCGCCCAGTGGTTGGGGGTGTGCATGCATTGGTACTCGAACAGACCAAGGTTGACCTGGGTCTGACCAGGACAAGACCAGATTAGCATTGCCACGCGTACCTCGGCGTCCAACGTTAAATGAGATGCGCAGCTGTATATAAATGATGCACAAAGTGGGGAGACTAGGCCTGCACGCTGCACATGCCACGGCCGGCTACCCCCAACTGCATGTGTCGGTGCTGTGTAGAATAAAGCAAGTAGGCCAGAATCCAGATACAACATACCAGAAACGGGGTGCGTTTGGGGCACACCAGTTTAATTAATTGGAGAAGGTGCCCGGCGCCCCTTGGGGCTGGCGTTGCGGACTGGGGGCTGACACTATTGGTGGTGGCGAAACAGCGTGGACCCTGTTGGTAATAGTGTTGCCGCAAGGCTGTGGGGGCGTACACTTTCCACTCAAAATAGTGGAGTCCCATGTTCCGTTGGGTGTTCAAAATTGGTCTGCAGTTCTTGTTGAAGAAGGCGAGTACCTACATTCCGGTGGTTGTGGCACGAGAAGAGATCATCATCGGGGCAATCCAGGTTCCTCACAGCACGGCCAATTACCTTAGCAGTTGGTTATGGAATTCGGCTGGGGGGTGGTATGCGATCGGGCGCTGGGCGTGGGTCGAGTGAATCGATGGTCAAGGCCTGAGGCCGCGGCCCAGCGAGAAAGAGTACGAGGCCACAGGCGTCGACCTAGAACCTACTTACATTGCCAGATGTGTGGCGGCCGGGCGTGTATGGCACGGACCAATAGCGGGCGGACCTGGTGTATCCATTCGAGGATTGAGGGAATGGCGCGGGCGCCGCACTAGTTAGCAAGTACCTTTTTTCAACACCCCCGGTTCACCTAACACAAGGGAGCCAGTTACGATTATCGTACGACGATGAGCTTCTAAGTAGCGCTCATTAGATCCTGGCGAGATCACCGGCACGTGTACATACCGGCACGTATTTCATAGATATCGACCATCGATAGTGGAAAATGACCTTGAATACGGCAGCTAAGGACTTCGCCATTACTAGCAAAGGTGAATTTGTCTCAATTCTGACGTGCCTCTTGCGAGCGAGAATGTGTAACGTGGAAGCACAAATGCCTCGTTGCGTTCATTCGTCCATCAGAAACGTCTCAGTTACATTTATTACTTGGAACGACGTACCGTCATTCATGTACGTGTCTGGGGGAACACGCTATACCTTCGCAAGAAGGCATTACAAACGAGACACGCACACGACAAGTCAGACCTGTCAGGGACGGCACTTGTCAATCAGCCATGTCCCACAAACGTTGATCGATGTTGTCGGCTCGCCAATTGAGCTGCTCATCCTCAGCCACAGTGGTGCAGAATATGTTTCCACAGAATGTCATTGAAAATGGTACAGTGCTACCTACAACAAACCGATGTGCGTAATGCGATAGCGAGGAAGGCAAGGTCATTGCATCAAATATGAATGTCATAAAGAAACGCTCAATGAAACGTCACCAAAAAAATGATGATAGCACAACCTCATTAAACCCGTCATCGAGTACGCCCTCCCAAAACCAACCCGAACAGGCCGCGATGCCAATGACCCACTAGAACGGGGAGACCATTAGTCCAGGCGGTAAGATAATCCGTAAGGTAAAATGAGCAGATAAGGGTACAGAATGAAACAGAACCGAGAAAAAATATGGGGAAAGGACGCCAGAAACTATAGTGTACAAATCCTTATGGCACAATCATTATGAAACTTTTGGCAGGAGGCACCTGGGGGGCGTGATGCTGGCGAGAGATAAGATGCGATACCGGAGGTGGAGATGCGACGCGATTAGGCGGAGACGAGGTCGATAAGATGCATAATTATCGTAATGGCGTGAGTGCATGTGTAGACGTGCTGAAAGCGCAAAGGAAATGCTGTGATAAATCGTTGTTATGTATGTCATGCAGTGCGCGTGATGTTTCCGGACCGCCGTCCAACGAGAAACGTAGGGGGTATCATAGAGCCCGACAGGACTGTCGCATCGTTCACGTTCGTCGTTCGCAACTGGTCTCCTTGTCTGGGAAGAGGAAGAGCCGCTTGAGTGGCTGGACGATTTCGACTTCGACTTCAACCTCCTTGAGCTCGCCGTCGACGAGGCGCGACTCCATGCGCTTCTCCTTTTTCGGACGAGGCATCATCACTGGATAAGTCCTGACATTTTCGTACGACCACGAGCGAACTAGAGGACAGGTCAGGACAGGAATGGGAATGTACAAGGCGGTGCAAAACATACCTGACACAGGTGGTCGCGAGTGGTCGCGAGCCGAATCGGAGCTACTGCGCTGATCGCTCGACATGCTGTCCTCGCTGAGCTCACTGGTGTCTCTGCTGAGTGGACTTGCAGAGGAAACACTCTGGCCCGACGAGCTGTGTGCTCGTAATGTGACCTTGGGAACGAGCAAGCGACCCTCTGCACTGGCCTTGATCACCGGGTTCTCCCTGCGGCGGCGAGTGGAGGTAGACGAGGGGGCAACCGGAGCTATTGACGAGCTGGAATGGAAAGTGGAGGGTGGGAAGAGGGTGGTACGCGATTCTGAGCGGCGGGTGAAGGGTAGGTAGTATTTCGCATAGAGCTCGTCTTGGTACGACTGGCTGGACCGAGGGATTGAATGGTTAGAGCATTGGGTGGCAGGCAAAGAGCTGGGCGACCCAGGGGACCCGTTGGTCAAAGTCCACTGCACACCTCGATGAGATGAAGCAGCGAAAGAGGGCTTTTGCTCTGTGCCTACGGTGGTGATGGAACTGGGGCGAGGCGAGAAGTTGTAGACAGATTCGCGCCAAGCATGGCTGCCATCGGTCCAGCCAGGGATGGGCTTGGATGGCTCGGTGTTGAACGAGGAGCCTTGTTTGTTCGATGTTCTGTTGCAAAGGGTAGCCTCGATTTTCTTGGAGACCATCATGATGCCACCGTGATATTCATTGAAGCGATGATCCGGTTCTGGTGCCTTGGCATTGCCATCGATGGGTAGGATGGGCCCTGGGGGAGGGAGGGGAGGGAAGTCGTAAATGGCAGCGAGGGTGGCCATGCTTGGCGAGACTGGGCCAGAATCGGATGAGGATGAGCGGGATTCAAGAGAGGAGCCGGAGCCACAGCCCGATTCGTCTTCTGACTCGAATAACACTTGGCCATCAAATGAATTATGAGGGACAGGAGGGAGGGGTGGGGACGCGCGATTTGGGTTAAAGTCGATGGAGTAGGCACCGTCGAGTCTGTTGAGGTCGCGCATTCGACAGTCGTCTGAGCAGTACAAGGGGATGGGGCCCTGGTCGATGACGGTGCGCAGTTTGGTGGGTACAGGCTGTCGAGGCTGCTGTTGGGGTGGGGAGGTGCGGATCTTTGACTCCATGCGTTTGGGGGCCGGGTTGGTTCTGACGCGCCCGCCGGTTCCTTGTAGGAGACCGCCGCCCCTCGCGCGGCCGGCAGTAGACTTTGTGCGTGTCTTATCATTGGAGTGGTCTTTTGACACTGTTGGGGGTAAGAGGTGTGGGGAGTGGGGACACAAAGGGACTCACCAGAGGGTGGGGGAGAAGGGGGTGGCTGCTGCTGCTGTTGTTGTGGCACGGCGACGGTGTACCTCTTGGGCATTATCTGCCTGTCGCAGACGGGACACCAGGCTTCGTCGTAGTGGATGTCCATGGTTGGGGGGGGAACAAGAGGAGAGGACTTATAAAGCGGGGCTGGATCAAGAATGGAATCGGGTGAGACAAAGCCACAAGAATGGAACTGTGGAGAGACTCACAATAGCGAGCCACTGTGGTGGCGTGTGTCACCGACGGCGAGGACGACGAGGACGACGACGGATGCGACGACGGACGGGGCGACGGTGGGGAAAGAAAAAAGCAGGGATACGGACGAGAAAACGCCGTCCTTAATAAACAAATGGGTGCACTGTGCTAAGTTGCCTTTCTGGGGTAGATCGTGCCGTATCTGCCGCGACTGCCATATACGGAAATCTGCCTCGGGTCCACGGCAATCGCCAGAGATCTAAGCGGCTTACGTCCCCATCGCGATATCCAGTAGAAAAATTATTTATTATTTATTGCCCCTGCACCCAAAATATTCCACCCCACACACTCCGTGCAGCCAATCGCGTCCGCCCAGATTCGCTGGCCCACCCATCCAAACGCTCGAGGTTCGTCTTCCTCCGATTGTCGCTCTTGCCACATGTACCATCCATCTTGCAACGTCACATCTACCCCTCTGCCTTATCGGAAGGCCTTCTTCTACTATTCAGTTCTTCCGTCGAGACATAACCTCGCGCGGTGTCCATTCCGAGGTAATTAGTCAGCGCCCTCGTCGGCCGAGCTCCGTCCAATCGGCGTGGTCCAATCCCTGCATGTTCCGATGATATCGATGTTTCTCTTCCGGCCCCCGGTACAGTCCTCACTTTGATCCTCTCGTCTCACTTGCGACCCCCATTGGCAGGCATGTTTCCACCCTTCGCCGACTTCCGTTCAGTGCTCGGCTTTCAAACCGAGTCCACCCACCCAATCTCGAACGCACTTTCACGAGGCAGTTCTTCATTCGATCGCATGGTCTTCTGTTACTGCATGTGAATGTGTTTCCCGCTCATATTCCCACTCGCACCTCTCCCAGTATGTAGCGTATGCACATGGTACACTTCCTACGATTCGCTGTGTCTTCATATCGGCGTTCATCGATGTGCCCATGCACTATAGAGGGCATGTGCCTTGAACTTGCATCCAATTACCGGTCACATCAGCATCACCCATCTTTCCCATGTGATTGCTTTCGTGCTGTTCCCCCGTGGGGGCGGGTTTAGTTTCCTCCGCAGCATGCCATTCTACTCGGTATTTCATTTATCACCTTCCGCGCCCAATCATTGCTTTGATCCGTGCACGGTGGAGCGAACTGCACACAGCATTTGCATATGAAACTCAGCCCACGACACGGCATGTATGTATCCCTCCGCGCACCGTTTCAGACCTCTGCAACGGCCAATCATGCTTATGAGATGGCTGTTCCACAGGTGCGTGGATTTACTTCTCACTGCATGCTTCACCTTTGGCCCGGAGCTTAGGGGGTGGCCGTGATCCCCGTCGTTCAAGTCATCGGCGAAGGTATGCTGTAGCCATGCAGCGCACGAGCACCGACCTGATGCACGAGGCGATCCATCCAAGGGATAAGCTACTGAAGTTCTTAACTCCTTGGGTTTCTTTTGCAGATGGGCTGTCAGAACTGGCGCGATCCGAAATCAATGACTCACAACATTGCACACTGCTCGCTTCAGTTTTATCGCATACGTGATGCGATGCCTGATATGACTATTATCTCGACAAGGAACACATTTAGCAGTTGTAGATGCGCTTTACATTGCCATTTCTGCTTCTTCGCCTCGCGATCAAACGATCCCCTGTTGTCGACGAGGTAAAACACAGGCGGAGATCAACAACTTGGGTCAATGACGCCACCTCCATGCACTCCCCCGAAAGCTTCGAAACTGCTACGCAGAACATCAATTCGTCATGCAGAGCGTCCGAACAAGAGTGGAATCCCGGCGAGCTGTTTGCTCTGATCCATGGTTCTGGTAACTCCGCATACCGATACTCTGGGCTACTACTTGTCTATCTAAATTGTTCAGACTCCCGCGCAGTGGGTTAGATCGGTGTCACTTCGCCGCAGACAGACACGGTGAATATTGGACACGATCAATCAAAGGGCGTTGGTTTGTTGCCGATTAAACCTATGAGGGTAAGTACATAGAGCCACACCAACCCCATCTTCACATCACCCGCGTCATTGCGGCCTTTGCTAACCTCCTTTACCCTCTGCGGCTTTAAGAATGTCCAACATTAGCATACTATCCACTCAACTAACCTTAGCTCCGCCGATCCCGGCGTTCTCGGTTGCAGAACTCCACGCCGGTATCCATGTATCAACATCAAGTTTGGTTCCTTGCCCGCACACAGGGCGGAGTGGCTCTGCGCCGAGCGTGGAGTGAATATGGGCTCAACACCAGGAACACCGACTGGGTAAGTCACCACCCACGGTCTCTGACAAGACCTGGCACCAGGGGGCCTATAACCGTTTGATGGTACAGGCCCAACGTGATGCTGTTCCCGAGCCATGGCGTCAGACTGTTGTCTTCAAACTTGTTTTACATGACCACTATCGGCGGTACTTGTGCAAGCGGCTGGGAGAACGGCTTGAAACGTTCTCTCTGTGATCAGCGCTCATGTCCCCTACGTATTTACGACGCCTGTCGGGTCCCCCAAAATGTATAAAGTGTTTGCTTCCACCGACCACGTAGGCCCTATGTAGCACACGATCGTTCATTTAATGCTCACTGAAATTCTGACCGCCTGCTCTTTGTGGTGTTTTATTAACTCGTTAATTAAATTACGAACTGGTGCATAGCATTGGTGGGGAACATAATCATAATGCTGGAAAGTATCGTAAAAATTTGTTCTTTCTGTTGGTAGTATTCTGGTCCATTTCATGTCTCGGCAGGTTCTTGTTAAGGAACCAACAGTCTGTCCTGCTTGGACGAACCTTTGTAGAGAATGTGATCGGCTCCTTGTGCCAGTGGGACAAGCCACGGGGGACGAAACCATTCCGATCGTGTATTGGCATTCTATTGGTCATTCTTTTGTGGTCTCAGAATGCTCAGGTGCCATGTACATATGCGGCGGCCAGCCAAATCACCATGCAATGCATATATATACACATTGTTCTGCGTTATGCATTCGGAGTTGCTCAGAACAAGGTCTTGGCAGGTCCACAGCAGCCAGTCAAGGTGGAATGAACACCATCTATCATGCCGAAGTTTGAAAGAGAAGCCCATCTCGAGGCTGTCAATCACACCATACTTGCTCCATAATGAAATGCACAAACGTTTGAACAAACATGGATAGGTTTGGGCATTCGAGACTCGACAGGTCGGACCGTCATATGTATACATAAGGAAAATTCCTGGCGGTGGCGCTCAAGGGCTTCAAAGGTGGATATTTCACGGCAGCCGCAATATGTGTCCGTCGCCTTGTCGACGGTGGTGGGCAGCTCTACCTCAATGCTAACCCTAGGTGTGCAAGGAATGGATGTAAGGGTCTGTGTATGGCAATGTGGGGTAGTTCTTTGTGGCCCTGAAATTGAGAGGTCGGGTTCTGGGCACATGCATCCATTTTAATTGTTACAACTCAGCTTCTGAGATCGTATATATTCCTTGAGAAGGGACGCGTGGAATGCATATGTAGTATGTACTAGCCCTTCAGGGACTGAAGTTCACCATAGTCTGAGTTGACGTGGATGCGACGTGATGCAATCCATTGGGTGGTCCTGGCGACGAGACGCTCAAATAGCTGTGCTAGAACCTTTCGGCATACTCCGGAAAGGAGTCGTTGGGGAGAGTAGTAGGCGTAATTACGAAGGGAACAGAAGGGTCGAGGGTATCTTCTGCGTATAGTCGACGTCGACTTCCAAGATAGTATTCTCTCGCATTGTCCTCCAATTGTCGACTGTCACCGAATCTCCTTCAGGTCTCTTCGGAGATACCTCCATTGCGCTATTAGTATTGCAAGAATCTAATGTTAGATTCGACTATACTGCACGGGAACTGATAGGCCCAAGGTCCTTTTCTTGCGCTTGTACGGATTGGAAACATGTCAGTCTCTCAGACACCAGGGATTTCAAGATTTTCCAGTGCATTGAAAACGACAAATGATAGTTTTAAATTTTACTTTCACACTTTACTTGCATTAAAATTTAAAATTATTGTTGTGATTCAAATTTTATTGCCATTAAAATCTCAAACTACTATTATAATTCAAATTTTAAGGGCATTAAAATGTGAAAGTAAAATTTAAAATTATCATTTGTCGTTTTCAATGCAGTATAAACGGTCGGAAAATCTTGAAATCCCCGGTGTGTCAGAACGATTACTTAAACTTTTTTTATTTTTTATTTTATTTTTTTTGGTAGAGCATGAATGTTCCCTTATATATTCACACAATTGTCAAGTATCCTCCGAATGAGTCAGCTATCATCTGGGGACCTCTTCTACATGTGTAGGGCAACTCATCAAATCAGCCCCCCAGAACCGCTGAGTGTTGGGGCTTTCACCCATACCGCAGGAGAATGCATTTACGCACACCATATTCGCTAAGCTGACAATGGTAGTGTGGAACTCAACCATCAGGTAATACCCACTAAACTCTTGCAGGGGGTGGGGTTTGAACCAGGGACCCCTGAGAGACACACGGCTTGCGCACTTCACTGCTAGGCCATCTCCCCCCTTTATGATTACTTAAACTTTTAGACTTTTGAATAGATGTCCCCTACCACATGATAAGATATCGCCTAGCTCTCATCCACGTTGAGCACCCTAATACTTTACCCATGGTAGGGGCCAAGCCTGCAAGCACGTCCCGATACATAAAAACGCTTATGGCCCAGAGTCCGACGTGGCAGAGGTGAACCCGCACTCGGTGTGGAAATGGTTGGGCTCTAAATATCGCGCTTCACACCAGTAGTGCCGCATCGAAGAATCTCCCTCGCGATATCCGGGCATTTCTGATCGGCTACCAAGGCAACGAGACTTCAGGTGCCTGTGAGGAGACAGGGCTCAATGACAACCTCAAGTTTTACCAGAATCGATTGCGGTGCCGACCCGACGGCTTATTGGTGGACGAGGCCCTTGCACAGTGAGTTAAAGCCGATATAGGCGAAAAATAGCTACATTTCTCACTAGTGTCACCTCCCATTCGGCTCTAACAGATGGCAAAGCGATTACGACGAGCTCGAGTTCAACCATGGTTACATACAGTGGTTGTGAGTCTGTCACCCTGTTGAACACGGTGTATGCCCCCAATTAACAGAACATTGATGTCAGGTTCCCCATCCAAGAAGATGGCATGAATTTCCTTGCCCAGAAACTTATGCCACACGAAATATCGGCCATGAAAGCTGATGCACAGGTCATGCATCGGATCATCAAATCCTATACGATGATGCTAGAATTTTATGGCATGCGATTGCAATCAGAAGAGACTGGCCTCCTCGGACGTGCACTACCGCTCGAGAACTGCAGTTCCCGCTACAGGAACCTTCTACGTAAGTGATACCATCATCTTGAGGCAAGCATGTGAGGTGACAAGTTGTCATCTGGGTGCTACTCGGATCGGGGACTATAACTATAGGTTCCCCCCATAATAATCTGAGAATTACACGCATTCTCAAATGTTTATCTGAACTGGGCCTTGAACGCTTCAATGCTGGTCTTGTCTTGCATGTCCTCAATGAACAGAGCGAAAACGGAGAGCTCAAGTCGCCGTTTATACGAGACAGCATGGATAGATGGTGGGCAAATTGCATTCGAGATGATTATGAAAGGGAATGGATCGGGCGTACAATCAGTAATGTCAGGATTGGTCAGTTGGGGTTCACGAGACAGATGTACGAAAAGGCATTGGAGGGTAGAAGGCTAGCTGGGAAATTTTCTAGTGAAGTATTGGGCACAAACGCGTACAACCTGGTTTAGGCTGTTTAAATAGAAGGAAGGAAGCTGACTGTACGTTTGTATCTAGTACTCGGAAGGAACATCACTGGCTTCGAGAAAAGAAAGGCAGTGAGGGTGCCAATGTCAAGTGTCTCTGTAACACTCGCGTATCAGTGATGGTCTGTGTCTGTACAATAAGTGAGCACGTATGGCAAAAGAACAGATACAGGTTGAAGCGTGTCAGTCCGGGCTCGATAAATATACATAAAAGGAACTCGAGATAATCTATCGGGAGATATTGAAATCGAACGTAAGTCGCGAGTATGGATTAAGTTCAGCGGGCACCAAAGAACTGCAAATTCTATTGCAGCACAGGTTTCCATAGGTTTCCATTTCCTTATCATTGCAGAGCTTGGAGCTTTGAAAAGAGCACATCCGACCTTTTCTCCGCATATTTTGGACTGACTGACAGTAAGAGGTCTTCGATGGTCTCAAAAATTTGACCATTGCTAAGCTAATAAGGGTCGTATGAGCAATCATAGCGCGAGTAGAACATGGCTTGTACTCACATGGTAGCCACGAGAGGTCAACGTGACCGAAGCACAGGGGCCTTCGAGTATCGTGACTGAAGCTGTTGCTTCGTGAGGATTGACTGGTGTCGCAACCTCGTAACGAGCGATGCCGAACGTCTGCTCGGACAAGGCGCGACGCAACTCGTTGTAGTAAAAACCAGAAGACGAAGACATTGTGTCTGGGGAGCTGAGACTCCATCGTCGAGATGAAACCCGGTTAAATATCTTGCACGCCCAGCTACGGCAAAACATATTTAGGGGCAGGTTAAGGTATTGAGATGTCCGGACCGGTCCAAAGTGAATTGAGACGAAACGCGTTAGAACACACGCATGGTGAAGGGCCTAAATTGACCCTGCGTATGGATGAAGGGTGGGTAGAGAATCGATGAGAGGTGCCTAATGGCAAACCTCGGAGCTGTGGAATGTAAAATGAACAAGCGGGTCCGGCGGTTGCCGCACTGAACAGAATATATCATTCCCAGTGTCATTGATGTTGACAAACGCTTAGTGCATCAGAAGTCAGATACGACGCCGCGCTGGATCTGCGGACACTGCAATGTTGAAATGTAAAGGAGTCGTTGATTGTGAAGTGCTAAGCGCGGCTGGGATGAGGGTGGCGTGTGACATACTAAAAGTGAGCTTCTATTAAGCTTTTAAGCCAGTCACCCAACTTGAGTAAGAATCAAGCAGGAGGGTCATCGAAATACGTTGGCGCCCCAACGATGGGCCCCGGGACTGTTCCGTCCAAGAGAGAACACGAGATAAGCCTCACTCTGCACGACTCCGCTACCAATTTCCCCGAAGAGCCGTTGTAAATGCTATCAAAGTTTACCGATAAGGGGCCGTTTAAACATATGAGCCAGCTATAAAAATTATAATAATAATTAAAGTTGGGGAAGAACCGGTGAAATGGCCACTACTGCATGAACGAGTAAAGCTCCAGATGTGGTCAATGTCAGTAGGGTTGCGTTGAGGTGGAAATGAGAAGTGATCAATTATTGTTTATGCGGGCGTTCGAGATCATGATTTTTCATGGAATGCCGAGGACCGCCACTACGGGCTTACTTTCCTGGGTTTGAGGGCACAAAGAATAATCACGATCGACTTGCCACCGGGCCCCGTCGAAAGTTGAGGTTGCCTGACAACAATAGGGGTGGAACTATTTCCATTTGCGAAGGAAATACCAGTTGGTACGGTGCCAATCCTGAGTTCTGGTCGACAGTGAACAGAAATTTGGTGTGCGAGCCTTTTCTCAGTTCGTTTATACTGTAATCACCACAGTTGCAAGAAGTTGTTAGCATGCCACAGGCTGCGAACAGAGACTGTCCACTGTTTCACTTGTTCAACTTGGGTATAAAGCAACAAAGTTACCGTGGACTTGTCGATGCCGTACATATGTTGGTCCTCTCAATGTACTCGAGCTTGGTCTGACGTTGCATCAACGTTGATACCCTGCACTGTCTCAGTGATAGGACATCACCAGGATCGTCTGATATGAGAAGATGATGCGCCTACCACGGGAGAACGGACACTGTGCAGAAAACTATACCACGATCTTCGGAGCCACAGGGCACACATATGTATACTGACAAACAGAAGAACCACTTGATAAACACATTGTACCTTGACGAACACATAAATGTCCTCCCAAGACAGTAGATGAGTCAGTCATTGAATCGCGCACCGGTTGGGCCGAAGTTGTAAAATGAGGATGGGGATATTCTTGCCGTAAGTATGTACGGGGATGGCTTCGAGCACTGAGTACCCATAGTATCGCATCCCTATCGTTTCTCGGTAAGCTATCAGTGCATCTTTTACATACGAGATCAGAGTAAATGGAAATTACTTTTCGTGACGGGGATAACCTAGAAAACTGAATCGTAAATACGCACGTTATAAGATAGCTAAGAATGCTGCTGCTAGTGCTACAAGTGGGACTCGATCAGATCTTAGTAAGTTGACACCGTCCGGCATGGAATGTTGCTGTCGAAAAAGGCCTAGTAGGACGAGGCGGAAGGTAATCGGAAAAAGAAATTCACTGTTTGTCATCTCAGTTGTATCTCAGTAGGACATTCTCGACCTACCATGTGTCGACTCGGCCCGACAGTGATTTTTCGGCGTCCATCAGACTTGAAGTCTCGGAGCTCTCCCAACGTATGCGCATCTAAGGCACTGTTGAGCATTCACCTTGTCTGGCAGGGTGGAACACCAAGGCGGTTCGTCTCCACTGCCAGGGACACACAGTGATGTTTTTCTTCTCAGGTGTTTTGGCTTCATATATCATGGAGTGCAGTGATGCCTTCAAGTCCGAATTGGACCAATTTGCTTTGGTTACCTAATTCAGATGTCAAACGAGTGACTTCAACTGCCTCCACAGTTCCATACCAGCAACAGCCCACTTGTTGTGTCTAAGTTCAACATGGATGTGGTGAAAGCGGTTGAAACATACATCACGAAGCTGGTGTCTACCCCATCCGCCATGAAGGTGCTCCTGCTCGACGCGCACACAGTACGGGAGATCCCCATCACACCTGCACATAATGGGACTGACACAATTGGGCCTTTTAGACCCCAATCGTGTCGCTTGCCGCAACCCAATCCACCTTGCTCTCCCATCAGGTTTATTTGACGGATCGCGTTGACAACGCTCAGCGGAGCAGGATGCCTCACATGAAATGCGTGTGCTTCTTACAGCCAACTGCCGAAAGCATCGATGCAGTGTCCGAAGAGCTTCGAGAGCCAAAATATGGCGAATACTATCTCTGTCAGTGCGTGGCGTTGTTACGGTGATCACTTCAAGTGCTTATGGTTCGTGATATCTGACAGATTTTAGCAATGTTCTCTCGAAATCAACCATCGAGCGCCTTGCGGAAGCTGACGAGTTTGAAGTAGTAAGAGAAGTACAGGTATTCCACCGTCCGTCCTTTGCTGTACGGATATCTGAATATCAATATCAGGAATACTTTGCGGATTTTGCACCCCTGTTACCATGTCTATTTTCCATCAACCACACGCCCACTCGGGACCGGCCTCTTTATGGCTCATCTCCCAATGTATGGGATAACGGCGCTCTAGAACGTTCAGTGCAAGGAATTCTTGCTGTCCTTTTGAGCTTGAAGAAAAAGCCCGTTATTAGGTATGAGAAGATGAGTGGCATGGCCAAGAAACTGGCCAACGAAGTTCAGGTAAAAGATCCTGCCACTCAATGAATGGGTCACGTTGAAAATTGCTGATAGCACCGGATACAATCAGAAGCAACCCTGTTTGATTTTCGGTTGACAGTCGTATCACCCCTATTGATCATTCTAGACCGGAGAAATGATCCCGTCACACCCCTGTTGACTCAATGGACTTACCAAGCTATGGTGCATGAACTCCTCGGTATCCAGAATGGCCGGGTAAACCTTAACATGGTCCCTGGTATACAACCTGAGCTCTCTGTACGTATTTTCTTTACTCGTTCACGTGAATGTAATTTAATTGATATCACAGGAAATCACCCTGACGACATCCACTGATCCATTTTTTCAAGCACACCATCTTGCGACATTCGGCGACCTTGGAACTTCACTCAAGAATTATGTCCAGTCTTACCAATCGCGCTCGCTCGCCCAATCTCCATCAGCCATCAATTCAATATCTGACATGAAACGATTTGTGGAGGAATATCCCGAGTTCAGGAAACTGGGTGGCAACGTTAGTAAACACGTGAATTTGGTGGACGAGCTTAGTAGGTTGGTCGAAAGAGATCATCTACTCGAGATAGGAGAGATAGAGCAAGGCCTGGCAACGAGTTCTGGATGTGATTTCAAGGTCGGCCTATTTCGTAGTCTTTAAAGCTGCTGGTATGAATTCACACAGACGGTACAATCTCTCGTCACTAACAACGCCGTTTCACCGTGGAGCAAGCTGCGCATTGTCATTTTGTTTGCCTTGCGCTATCAAAAGACTCAAACGAGTAACATTGCTTCATTGATTAATCTTCTGCTGGTCAATGGGGTTTCGAAAGAGGAAGCAAGGGTCTGTCAACTCTGGCTTCGTCGCCATTGAGTTCTGACTATCTTTACATTTCTCCAGCTCGTTTATGTATTTTTGAACATTGCTGGCTCAGATCAGCGACAAGACGATCTATTCTCTACAGAGTCTCTTCTGGCAAAAGGCAAGTCAGCGTTGAAAGGATTAAAGGTACGCTTCCTCGACGACGTAGCTGCTATGGCTAACTGAGACAACGATAGGGTGTCGAGAATGTATACACGCAGCACACACCTCACTTGTCACAGACATTGGATAATCTTCTCAAAGGCAGACTTAAAGAGTCGAGTTATCCATTTCTCGAGGGTGGGGGGTCAAATTTAGGTTTGCAACGGTGGGTCATTTTGATTGCATGGACGTTCTGCACTTCAACCACCGTCTTTTAGGCCCCAAGACGTCATTATTTTTATGATTGGCGGGGCGACATACGAGGAAGCGAGGACTGTGGCACTACTAAATCAGGAGGCAAATAATATGGGAACCCAAATACTACTCGGAGGCACTTGTGTCCACAATTCTTCGAGGTGCATTCCTATAACTTTGCTGAAGTGTGTGTTGCCCTAACATCTGATCAGCTACGTTGAGATGATCAGAGCTGCTGCGCAGAATTTCCCCTCTTCTGTGTACGAGCCTCCGCCAGAATCGGTGTCCACAGCACCATCCCTCAACCTTAATCTGGGTGGTGTTAACGTTAGTTTGGGTGGGCCCGCAGGAACAGGCGTTTATAGGACTAGCTCGGACAATACGGGTGTGCAAGCTGAGGGGATCAAGGACGGGGTCCGCAGCTTGTTTGATAGGGTCAAGCAGGGGGTCGATAAGATAGGGCTCTCATAGGAAGTCGTTTTCTAATGAGGGGTGTCCTCTGCACTCTTAATTTTATCCGCTTTGATGCGTCGCTGTGTATGATCGCATCTCGTCTTTTTTTTTCACACGAGTGCACTTAGGTAGTTCGACACAACTTGAGAGTTGCTGACTTGCCATTGGACAACGAAAAATGATCAAATGATCGGTGGCAGTGTCGAGAGTGGACACGTCGTTCGTCACGTGTTTGCGATGATACCGCTCTGGGTTTGCTCTGCTCAAGGCGACAACAACTGGACTTGGGTTTCTTGCATACTCTTTCTCTGGCCATTGCTCGTCTGGATTTAGAACTGTGAGATATGCCCAAGGGATTTCTGACGGGTCTGAAAGGCATTGATGCCTTTGGAAAGGTATGTATTCTTCGGACGCATAGTGGACGGACGAGCCACGTATTCACGCATTGTACAGACGACAGAGGACGTCAAGGTAAAAACGCGCACAGGCGCATTCCGTAAGTTCACACTCTTCTTCTTCTGGGACTTCCTCACATCGTGATGTACTCTAGTCACACTCATTTCCGCATGTATCATACTTGCGTTCACAACCATCGAATTTTTCGATTACCGACGAGTGGGAGTCGACACTTCCATTGTGGTGGACAGAAGCCGAGGCCAAAAACTGAGCGTACGGCTTAACGTTACGTTCCCACACGTCCCCTGTTACCGTGAGCCATTTTCCTAAGGCTGGGATCCAGTTTCTTGACAGCTTGACATTTTGTGGACCAGTGTTGAGTCTTGATGTCATGGACATCTCTGGGGAGCAGCAGCGGGATATCTCTCACAACATATTGAAGAAGCGGCTCACGAACAATGGTGCCGACGTTCCGGGACAACGCAGCGGCGACCTTGGGAATGAAATCGACAAACTGGCAGAGCAACGGGGACCAGACTACTGCGGGTCATGCTTTGGTGGTATAGAACCTGCAAGCGGATGCTGCAACAGCTGTGAAGATGTCCGACAAGCGTACGCCAATAAAGGATGGTCTTTTGGGAACCCAGACGATATTGAACAAGTCAGTTATTAATCGCAATACTAGAATGGTCGACTCAGTCGGAATTTCGTGCAGTGCGTCCAAGAGGGATGGACAGATAAGCTTAAGGAACAGGCCGATGAAGGCTGCAACGTCTCAGGTCGTATCCGCGTGAACAAAGTCGTCGGCAGCATCCAGCTCACTCCAGGAAAGTCATACCAATCCGGCAATCGATTCTTTTATGATATGGTGCCATATCTCAAAGATGATGGTAACCCCCATGACTTCACCCATTTCATTCATGAATTCTATTTCATGGCGGACGACGAGTATAACCCGAAGAAAGCCACTATATCCAAGGATATGAAGAAACGCATGGATATTGCTGAAAATCCATTGGATGGCTATGTTGGCAAGGTCTGCAGTCGTCGCCGAATTTCTTGCCCTCGTGTTAATGTGCTCTTCCTAGACGGACAAGGCGCAATACATGTTCCAGTACTTCCTCAAGGTTGTCTCCACTCAATTCAAAACTCTGAATGGGAAGTCTGTTAGTATAGGTTATTACTTGTACTTCTTGCCACCAGTGCTCATGCTACACACAGATAAATTCCCATCAATATAGCGTTACTCACTTTGAGCGGGATTTGGGCGAAAGCGGGAACGAGAATAAGCAGGGTGTTTTTACACAGCATGGCACCATTGGCATACCTGGTATGCAGGCCCTGATCCTTACTTGCATACGATTGACCGGTGTCTAGGTGCCTTCTTCAATTTCGAGATATCCCCTATTCTCATCATGCATTCTGAAACAAGGCAATCATTTGCACATTTCCTCACTTCGTAAGTACCTGTTGTAATGGATGTTCATCGTCTCATCGGTGCCCTAGGACGTGTGCTATCGTGGGAGGTGTTTTGACAGTAGCAGCTCTATTAGACGGTATATTGTTCGCAACGGGACGCAAGTTTAAGATGGCTGGCGGCGGCAATGGCTCTGCAAAGCTCATGTAAATACATGCTTGTATCACCTCCATATTGCTGTAACTACGCGTTTTTTGGTTGTACTGTGGAGGTACGGTCACGTGCACACCAGAAACACCAGCGTCTACAGTGATCGCTTCAACATATCCATGTGGTTGCCCAAGGCTGCTCTCGGCCTTCTTGGGCTATTTGCTCAGCAGCCATTCGTTCCCTCCTCAACACCACTGGCGCATCCCAAAGAAACCATGGTCCCGAACCCGAATGTTACGTTTGCATTGAGATCGGGTTCCGGTGTCTTCTCTCCCCAGGACATGCTTTCTTTACCGAGACCTGGGGATCCCCTGGCTAATGCAGCTGGTGATTTGGCCCTGGTTCTCATCAGTCAGTTTTCTTTCGATGATCGTAAGTGAGTACCCTCTCCCGTGCGGATGCTATTTGCACTCTGACCTCGAGAACAGGACCCGCAAGTCACTTGCTGTCGTACCTTTGGAGGTCGGATCACAGGAATATCGTATCCCACTACCAAATGGTGGTGATGCATTCTGGCTTGATTCGCGTACGATTGCACTTGTTGTAGAAGCGGAGGAAGACAAAAAACAAGAGCTTCATGCGTTGCCAGTCACATACGAGAAGGGGTTCGTCAGCACGGGTGAACCTGTTTTGGTTGGAACTTTCCCTGTTACTACCGCGGCAGATTTTCGCTATTCGGCTCGTGCTGGCGCCCTTGTCTTCTCTGCGCCCGTCTATGCAGACGATGATTTGGCGGCGGTAAAGGAGAATGACGAGGCCTATGAGAACCGAGGCGACACTGCTCTCGTATATGACCAAACTTTTCAACGTCACTGGGATACGTGGGTTGGCCCCAAGCACAAGTCGCTTTTTACTGTCAAGTTGCACAAAGGCCATGGGAAATACGTCTTGGGCGACAATTTTGTTAATGTCCTCAAGGGCACTGGTTTGGTATGGTATGTCTATTGCTAGTTATACTTCCTAACTAGTTATAGAGTTCGCCAGTTGAACCCTTTGGGGGAACAGATGATTTCGACATTTCAGACAGTCAAATCATCTTGACTGCAAAGGATCCCAAGCTTCCCAAGGCATGGCATACAAAGCAAAATGAATGTTCTTGTTATAGCTTCTTTGTTCTCTGCTGACTGTCCCACAGATCTATCTGGTCGACTTCGATGGATCGAACTTGGTGGAGCTCACTTCTGGTATCCATGGTGCCACACATGCCCCTGCTTTCAATCGCCAAGGGACCAAGGTGGCCTGGCTTCAACTTGATGAAGATGGGCATGAATCAGACAGGTTGGACCTTATTCACCCCAAAAAATTAGTTGGCTAATTGCTCGGTGGAGGCACAAGATCGTTATTCATGACCTTGTCGAGCACGTCAGCTTCACAGTTACCCAAGATTGGGATCGTTCTCCCAGTGCATTAGCAGTACGTCTTCCTTTTTGAGATCAACTCATACATTGAAATTGCCACAGTTTTCAGAAAGCGGAAATTTCCTTTATTTTGCTGCGGAAGATATCGCTCGGGTTAAAGTCTTTGCCCTTCCTGTTCCTCCAACCCCAAGCCAAAGTACCACCAATCCGAGGTTCACAGGCCCTTATCAGACTCCTGTTGCCCTAACCTCCACTCATGCTGTTTCTGGCCTTCAAGTCCTGCCCAATGATCGCCTCTGTTTTGCAGTCTCCTCGCTTACTTCACCCAATGAGGTATACACTCTCAGCAATCTTCATAGAGTAGAAGCGGATATCGTGAATCAAGTTACGGACATCCACCGCGGTGAACTCGCTCAGATCACCAAGATCTCGACAGATTTGTTGCAGGATAAATTTATGCATCCTGGAGAAGAGTTTTGGTTCGAAGGAGCGGCTCAACAAATCCATGGATGGATCCTCACCCCTCCTGGTTACAAGCCTACTGACGTGAAAAAATGGCCCGTATTATTGCTTATTCATGGAGGTTCATCATCTTCCATTGTCCCCCAATCATCATGTATCATTCAATCTTGACATATTTAGGTCCAGAGTCTTGCTGGCAAGATTCCTGGTCGGCGCGTTGGAACCCGAATGGTAACTTCTGCTTCTGGCTTATTTAGAAGTCACCTCATGGTCATGGGATAGTATTTGCCAATCAAGGCTACTTCGTGGTGGCTATGAATCCAACAGGGTCCACTTCTTTTGGCCAGAGTATGCTTCCCCACAATGCATGTTGAAAGTCTTGGCACTGAATCCACTGTCTGCCAGATCTCACTGAAGGTATTAAAGAGGACTGGGGAGGAAAACCTTTTGTAGATCTCCGCAAAGGTTGGAAATATATCCTCGATAACTACCCTCAAGTAAGCTACTCAAGCCAGTCTTGAGGTCATGCGATTGACAGCCTGTACTTTCATTAGGTCGACCCAGAGCGTGCGGGCGCGGCAGGTGCTAGTTGGGGTGGTTATGCTATCAAGTGTGTATTTATTCATTGAAGGGGCCAGGATTCTGACCATGACATATAAGTTGGATACAAGGAAACCCCGAGTTTGGTTTCAACTTCAAGGCACTCTTCTGCCACGATGGTGTACGCATCTCAACCCCTTATGACGCTGACGTCTTTAAACCATCTTACAGGTTTTCGATACCACTTACAATGGCTATGCCACTGATGAACTTTTCTTTGTGAGTTGGTATTCCACGAATACCTGTAAGGTTATTTACCATTGTCCAGTTCAACCACGAATGGGGAGGACGCCCATGGGAGCCGAAATCCTTTGAGCTGTCTCGGAAGTGCGTACACCTTCCCCTGTAAACGGTCTTTGGGGCGTTGATGTGATGACTCTTGTTACTACAGATACAGCCCCGCATACACCGTCAACAAGTGGTCAACGCCGCAACTCATCGTTCATGGAAGCAAAGATTATCGCCTTCCTGAAGGTGATGGTATTGGAGTGTTCCATGCTTTACAGCAGTAAGCATCTCTACACCTTTGCTACTCAATAAAATTGACGGTTTGTCCTAGACTTGGTATTCCTAGTCGGCTCGTCATCTTCCCTGATGAAAACCACTGGGTTCTTAAACCCGGTAACAAGTGCGTTTTCCCTTTTTGTAATGCACCGTCAAGTCCTTATTCGGTCGGCCCCTGTTCTAGCTTGAAGTGGCATTATGAAGTGTTTAGATGGTTTGACCAGTTCATTGGCGAGAAACACGAGGCCTAAAAGTATAGGTCGGAAATCAGAATAATTGCTAAATGATTGTATACACTTGGCGTATGAAGTGTTCGCATGGGAATCCGCGAATTACATAGGTATCAAAGTACATAGCAGAATTAAAAGACCAGCCCCAGGCCATTCCCATCATCGTGATTTCGTTGACTGAGTGGCACCTGGAGGTCGAATTTTCCGTTCCGTTGTGGAAGATACTAGCTTGCGCTTCCTTGTCCCCGTTGGCTGACTAGGTTTCTTCGTCGAAGATGGCTTTCGTACATGTTTTATACCGTAGATTGCCTTGGGGTTGTCCTAGGAACGAGGTTAGCCAATATAAAAGCGAAACACAAGAACCCACCTCAGCACCCATCATCAACTCGTCATCATCATCAGATATAGCATCCGAGGAGATGTTGTCATTATGCTCGGATCCTTCGCTCCCAAAGCCTTCACCGGCACATGTGGAGTCTGAATCGTCTACCTCCACATAGGGGCGTTTTACAGCTGCCTTGCGCTTGATGCGTGTGGCCGCTTGATTTGGCTTTGCGGACTGCGTTGGCGCAGATGCGGGCTTTGAGGACGAGATAGATGGGGGGAATGTAGACGCAGATGGGACCACCCCCAATTCTGGAGCTCCATGATCCACACTTTCCTCCTTGACGGGAACCTCGACTACAGCCTGAACACGCCTGAGGAGGACCTGACGGCTGCCAGGCACTGATCCCGCACCTGTTGTCCCGCGAGAGGAAGGTGTCTGAAGGGCGTTCAAACGTGTGCTTGTCTGGGCATCGGATGTCGAGATTGCTGACGACAATGCGAGAAAAAACGACGCACAGAAAGTTGCTCCGAGACGAGTTCGTCGACTCGTTGGGCGAGCTTTGTTCGTTCCTGATCGACGCGAAGAAATTGCTCTTTCCAACTGATTGCTTCTAGTCTGGATGTTTCTTCGAGACGGAGGCACTGTTCTTTCCATTGCGTTGCTTCTCGACGTAGTTGGGCGATGGTCTCCAAATGATGCTTGATCTAGAAAAATGAATACGCTCGGAATGGACGCGTGCACAAAGAACGAAAGACTATACAGTCAACTCGGCCTGATCTGCCTGTCACACGTTCAATGAGTGGATATGGGGAGATGTGCGACGTGAACGCGCACCGCGGCCTTCCACACACTGGCCTCCTGCTTCCAAGCTTGCTCCTCAAGTCTGCAGGCGTGAAGTGCTTTGATAGCCTCGTCCCGGTCTCGACGGGCCTCGCGCGTGTCTGCGGCAGTTTGGGTGATATCCTTACGTGCTTGATCCTGTGCAGTGGTAATCTAACACAAACGATACTCTGTTACACGACACACAGTAATTTGGTTCGAACATGCGTACTGCAAGGGTCGCTGCTTTGTTGAAGGCTGCCAACGCGTCTGTGAGGATTGCTGACGGCGACGGACTCATGGTGCAGAAGGGCGCGTCTCGGCAAACACCGACCTCGCCCCTGTCACTCCCCCCACCAGCAAGACATAATGCGCATATCGTCCCTCAGTGCTGATACCATTGACCATATCCTCACGTCACTGACCGACTTTAAAAGCCTGGCTTCAGTGTTGCTGGCTTCGAAGTTTGTGTACACGGTTTATTCCACCCGTCCAACGTCCATCAAACGTGCAGTTGCCTACAACGTTGTCGGTCCAGCCTTACCTCAAGCACTGCGATTCGTTAGGTGCGACAGACAGGAGATGAAGCAGCTACCTGCTGCAGAGTTGCCGGGCGAAGACGAGCTCGAGAAGAATCCCTGTCTGTCATCCGACGATATTAGAGGTCTAGTCAAGATTGCTGAACAGGCCCAAGAGCTCGAAGACATATTCAGCTGGAGGTGCACATCACTTATATTCTTCATTATTTGTATGGCTAATACTTCATCTCCAGAGAGAAAGATCATGCTTTCCGAACGAGTCGCCTCTCTGCTTTGGAGTCATACCGCTTTCAACGTGCTTTATTCAGAATATGCTTGGCTGCATCTGTCTACAATTTATCGTCCCTCCTCGAGGAGGTTATGGACGGCGACCCAGAGGTTGAATATATTGGTGACGAGAACCTTGAATTACGACGGGAATTATTTGACACCTTTTCTACCTCCGATGTAAAGGAGATCAGCAGACTGGGAGCTTTCCTCCGGCACCTCGCTACCTGGAGTGCCAATGCCTATTCCAACCCTGGTGGGTAAACAATAATTCGAGCTGTCCACACCCTAACCCTTTTCTGATAGATTATGCTGACATCTTTTTGTCGAATCAGCCACTATTAGATACTATATTGGGTATTTACAGGGGCACTCCTCCCTCGGCTTTTAATCCCTTGGACTCGGATGACCTCCCAGATATCTTCGCGGGTTTCCTTTCTTCTCCTCTGGACTATATCCTGTCAAAACGCACAAAGTCTAGCAACACTGGGGAAGCAGTGTTACTCACTGGCACACCAGAAACCAACCTCGAATGTCAGTTGCACATTTTTGCCTTCACATCCTCTAGTAATTGTGCTTAGGTGATCAATGCTGTTGCAATCTTTCTACGAGGAATCGTCTGTGGGGTCCAACGGGTAGGACCTTCTGCAAACAAGTCATTGACCTCTCCTCAATGATCCACAGACTGGGAATATCTCCGAGGCTATTTGACCCCCTTACGGATGTGTACGCTCTTGAAGGGTCGACTTCCGAGTAATCTTAGCGAGACCACGGCTTTCCGTGATGTATGGACGCAGCATCGATACGAGGTGTTGATAAGCGAGGTTTTTGATTGCATAACGGCGGAGTATGATGATTGGAAAAGGGAGAATTTATTGTGCTTGTGCTGTCTTTGCCAATTCCTCCACGACCATCTTCATATATGGTACATGCAACGGAACCAGAATTGTACGTCTCCAATGCTCACCAATTCACTAAGTCATATATGATTTCTTCATACAGCTGGCATAGTTGGCATGATAACTAGAGAAAACTGCTGGTATGGCTATAACTGTCGTACCCAAGCACATAATTATGCGCACTCCTCTAAACTGAATGTATGGCTTTTGTCGACCGTTCATGTGTTAATCTCTGACTGATATGTTTCAGCATTGGTGTGCACCGACCAGTGGTGATCCAGTACCAAGTTTCCACCTTCAGGTGCCTGCAGAGACGGATTTCTGAGTTTTATCACGCAAAGCTGTGGTGGAATGCAGCCATGTTCATGAATTTAATCTTGTTCAAAATCATGATTGAGAGGACACTATAATGCAGACCAAGCTAGATATAGGCAATAGGTACTTGAGTCTAGGGATAGTTGCTTTGTGGAAATGGAAGTTTATATTTGCGTGTTAGTGACATCAATTCAGGTTCCTGCATTTGGTATTTGATATTCTTACATAAGGGACCATCGAAGTCCACACCCACGCAACTTGCTAACCTGCATTCATTGAACGTTTCTCTGCCGTCTCAACATGGGTACGTTTCTGGTTAGTGTTCAATGCTAATGGCTCACTTGCGGTTGTTGTCATTCCAGGTATCCCCAAAGTACGTCCGTTTCACTTGCTGTGTCTTCTTGACGCTGAATTTACTTCTGCAGTTCTTCCGATATATTTCGTGAGTATTTGGCCCGCTGTAACCAAGAACGGTGCCTTGACAACTTCTGTAGTGAGCGCTACCCTTTGACGTCCCAATTAATTCAGGAGAACAAGATCCCAGAGTTCGGTATGTGAAGGGGTATTGGGAAAACGGCAGGTCACATTGACACTTCGGTTACAGACAATCTCTATCTCGACTTCAATGGAATCATTCACAACTGTGAGGCATTTGGACTTCTGTTAAAACTGTTCTTTACATCTCTCCTAGGTTCGCATCCGAATGACGAGGATGCACATTTCCGAATGTCTGAAGAGCAGATATTCACATCTATTTTTTCATATGTGGACTTATTATTTGGAAAGATAAAGCCAAGGAAGCTTTTTTTCATGGCGGTCGATGGTGTGGCTCCGCGTGCGAAGATGAACCAGCAGCGTAGTCGCCGCTTTCGCACAGCCAAGGAAGCGAGGGAAGTTCGCGAGAAAGCAGAGGCGAAAGGGGAGAAACTTCCGAGTGAGAAGGCGTTTGATAGCAACTGCATCACGCCAGGTGGGTGTATCAGCGAAGGTCGCGCTGTATCTGACTCACGCCGTTTTAGGGACTGAATTCATGGCAAAACTGTCTGAACAGTTGAGATACTTCATAAATAAGAAGATCACCGAAGATGCAGATTGGAGAGAGGTACAGGTTGTCCTGTCGGGCCACGAGGTACCAGGAGAAGGAGAGCACAAGATTATGGAGTACATTCGACTGTCGCGTGCACAGCCGGACTACAACCCCAATATCCGACACTGTTTATATGGTCTTGATGCTGACCTTATTATGCTTGGCCTTCTTAGTCACGATCCACATTTCTGCCTTCTTCGCGAGGAGGTGAAGTTTGGCCCAGCGGCAAAGAAGAAGCATGGCACGTGCGTCCTTTCTCCTCTGTGGGATGCGGTTCAGTGAGATGATATCCCCGTCGCAGCTTGGAGTCGCAAACCTTCTACTTACTTCATCTTTCTTTAATGCGCGAATACCTCAATCTCGAATTCCGTGATGTGGCGCCTGTGCTACCGTTCGACTATAATTTAGAACGCATTATAGACGACTTCGTTCTTCTGGCTGTGTTCGTAGGCAATGATTTCCTTCCCAACCTTCCGGACCTACATATCCACGAGAATGCCTTGGAACGATTGTTTGAAGTTTACAAGAACGTCCTCCCATCACTTGGTGAGACGTTGCATAACATGTCGACGCCCTTTCTAACTGCCTTACATAGACGGTTATTTGAACGAGAGTGGTACGATCAGTACGAAGCGCTTGCAGCGCATAATGGATGAGATGACAATTTGGGAGCGAGAAGTGTTCGAAAAGGAGTATGCTGATTTGAATTGGTTCAAAAGCAAGCAAAGTAAACATGTCAAGAACATGGAAGCAGCGAAAAAGCGGTCACAGCTTGGTTCGTATTCTTACAACCTTTTCTTTGTTTTTCGCTTAACTCGCTCGAACCACCCTAGTGCTAACGAGGGCCCAGCGGGATATATTTGATGCAGTGAAGGCGTTCATTCTCAATAACCGAGAGAAGCGTTCTGCTACTCCGTTAGCTATGCTTAACACAGTCCCCGCGCGAGACCGCAAATTCATTACCACGCTCGGTGAAGATCTCCACCTCTCGGTGTCTTGGGATGAATATGACGAGGATGATCAAAATCTTATCACCTTGCGACTACCGGGCGAATCGCAGCAAGTGCCATCTGACCTCGAAAACGGGGAGGCCGCCGTTGAAGAAGAGGGTGGCGAAGGGGGAGAATGGGAGGATGTCCCTGACCAGGAGGATGAGGATGAGGAGGCTCGTTGCGCTATCGACCGAGTGCTAAAGAAATACGAGAAAGCCAAGGTCATGGATGATGACGAAGGCGGAGGGTTTGACGCCCGTTATGAAGAGTCAATAAAGGAGAAAATGGCAGAGTGGAAGCGGAGTTACTACAAGGTGTGTGGTGCAAGATATATGCACATATTTCTTGTCATAATGAAAGGATCCAGGAAAAACTCAACATGTTATATGATAACTCTGACGAGAGGCAAACACTGGTATATCGGTATGTGGAGGGTCTTCAGTGGGTGATGCATTATTACTACGGTGGAGTCGCGTCGTGGGGTTGGTTCTACAACTATCATTATGCGCCTCGAATTTCTGGTGACCTGTCCTTGTACTTCTTTTCCTTATCGTTTCTGATGTATCTCCGATGTAGATCTACAGGGCCTGGAGCACATGACATTTAATTTCGACCTTGGCCGCCCTTTCCGACCATTTGAACAGTTGATGGGCGTCCTTCCAGCTGCCAGCAGGGACCTCATTCCTCAGGCGTACCGGGTTGGTTTTGCGTTATCTTTGCACGTGCACATGAGCTCATGTTATGCATAAGGACCTCATGTATGATCCAAATTCACCCATATTGGACTTCTATCCTGTGGAGTTCCAGCAGGATCTCAACGGGAAGAAGCAAGAATGGGAAGCAATCGTCAAGATCCCATTCATTGATGAAAAGCGTTTACTCAATGCGATGTCATGTACTACTTTCATATTCTTTACTATTACTGGAGCTTACAGTCTTTTAGCTTGTGAGCATCGATTGACCGATGAAGAGCGTCGCAGAAACCAGTTTGGGACAAGCACAAAGTTCGTTTTCAAACCAGGCGAGCCTACAGTCTACCCGTCATCGCTTCCCCATTTCTTCCCTCCGATATATCGCTGCACTTGCGCCATGGAACCATTTGACCTTCCTACTCTGGATGGCTTGCATTTTGTCCCAGGTCTCCGTGATGGTGTTGTCCTTGGGGCAGAAACTGTGGCGGGTTTCCCATCCCTCGAGACATTACCGCACACCGGACAGCTCGGCTACCACCAGGTGAATGTTCACGGAGCAGATACTCGCAACAAGTCGATTGTAATACACATCGAGAATCCGCACGAAGACCGCAAAGTTGAAGATATTGCGAAAGAGATGGTCGGTAAACGGACATTCATAGGGTGGCCATTCCTACGGGAAGGCCTTGTTGTTGCCGTGTCGGACTCGCTGTCCAAGTTCGAGCTAATCGAGGTAGTACCGGGCAGTCCTCCACGGATGGTTGGGAACCAGCATGCGCAACAGGCTCTGGGTCACTGGAAGACTAAGGCCAATCGAATCGAACATTTGTATTCAAAGAAATATGGTGTTATTACAGGGGATGTTTCTGTCCTGGTGCATGTCAGACCCTTGAAAGGTATATTCTTTTTCCATCAGTTGGTCGCCTCTCTTTACCCATGACTTTCCAGGTTTGAAGCGCCTTGAAACGGGTGCCTTTAAGAAGGAATACGAAGGGCCGGAGAACGAAATCGAGCAGGCGGTTCAAATGGTGATATCGCAGGTAGCCTCAGAGGACGCACGGTTCCTGGAAAAAGACCCAGTGCCGCTGGCAGAAGAATTTCCTGAAAGATGCAAAATCTTCTTTTTGGGTGAACATGCTTATGGTGTTGCTGCTCAAGTGACAAATACGACAGAGACCACGCTGTCCGTGACTTTGGCGGTGCGTATTGATAGTGGCGTTTGCGTGGTTTAAATTCTCATAGACAGCAGTTCTTCCCGTCGGACAAGCAAGAGAACAACAAATTCAAGGCCATTGTGGAGAACCGTGCCTCCCATCACTATTATCCATCCTACAAGGCGGCAAGTATGCTCAATATTTCCGGCAGAGCACTTGCCAAGGTCACCTCGAGCTTCATGGTCTTGACTTCGGATTTCTCGAAGCACAACTTGGGATTGAGTCTCAAATTCGAGGCCAAAAGCTTGAAGGTCATCGACTACTCGCGCAAGAATAACCGCCACTGGGAGTTTAGCGAGAAAGCCATTGACCTCATCAAGGAATACAAGGTATGTGTTCCTGTAGAAAGGCTTCGAGCAATGTCTAATATCACGAAGGTTAGATTCCCAGAGGTATTCCAGATTCTGGACGACGATGGGGATGGTCAGTGTGATGCTATCCGAAACTACAATCGTACTAATACTAATACAGACATGGCACAAGCATATGATATCTTCGACGGGAAGGCTGATGAACGCGTAAGGGAGGTTAAGGCATGGCTTAAGTCCAAGGGAGTCCGCGACTTTGAACCAGTTTCACTCTTCTCCGACCAACTTACCAAGGAAACCGTTAGCGACATAGAGGCACTCGCCGATGACATCAATAAAAACCGTTCATCCTCCGGAATCAAGAAAGCCCTTGTCAAGGGAATTCCGCGACACGCGGTTCTCAAACCTTCTCATGCCATCTACCGCTTGCAAAACCAGCACTTCATGCTCGGTGACAGGGTTACCATGGTCCAAGACTCCGGGGGTGTACCATTGGCTGCCAAGGGTGTCGTGATCGGAATCAACGCGAAAACGATGGACGTCGCTTGGGATATTCCGTTTATGTCGGGGGTGACACTGGGTGACAGGTACGTTTTTGTTTGGTGATTGGAACGCTTCGATAGATTTGAGACATCTCAGATGCTCGCAGTACCGCGGGTCTACGGTTCCATTCACTTCATGCTTGAATTTGACTAATCCTCAATTTGTCGCCTCTACGCACCCAAAGTCGGGCCCGCCACCCCGACCCTCGGTGCCATTCCGGCCCCGCCCAGGTCCATATCCAACTATTCGGCCTCAACCAGATCAGATCAGCGCTTCTGGTTTCCGTCCCGCACCTCAAAGGTGAGTGCTCCTGGACGCACCCACTTTGTCTCTAAACGTCAAAAACAGACAATCATGCGTCATGATCATGACGAATCCCAACCGAGGTCGAAATCCACTAATAGATGGCCGTGGTCAACCCGATAGTCATCGTACTGCCCGTGATCATCGTGGACCACACGGGGCTCGTTCAAACAGCAATGGATACCAATGGCCGTCCCAAGGCCACCGGCCTCCACCCGCACACTCTCCCCCGTCTGCAGGACCTGTGCCTGGCCATGTATCCAAACACCCCGTGGACAAACCAGCTTTGCCAAACCAACCCCTTGGTCATCTTCCCATGCGTGGTACGTCCCATGGACGCGGCTTCGCTCACCCTTATTCACCAAGGGGATATTTTGGTGCTCGAGGGAGGGGTTCAGCACCACCAATTGACCGGGGACATAGTCGAGGCACGTTCAGAGGTCGTGGTCGCGGAGCATATGCCACTCCGCTTGAGTCGTCAATGTAAAGTATTCTGTGAGACATTTCTCGCTTGTATGTCAGTATGTGATTTGTAGCTGCAATAGTGGAGGGGCTGGGACCATCTCGAAGTTTGCTGTCTTGTGGAACACCTGTCATTGACGTTTTTGCTGCGCCTGTTTGACTGCCCAGGTGTCACGGGTCGGGTAGTGTAATGACACGACCTCTGTTGTGCGGTATGCCCGATCCGATAGAGCCGTGACATCGACACCTTGATACACAGTCGGACCCCTCATAGAAATGACTATTCTATGAAGAGTCTGGCTTAGCAAACATAACATGTCAGTCTAATGCGACAATGCGAGAGCATTCAATGAAAGCATTCCAATGCAGCTTGAGTGAACAAGACAGCGCCCTCCACTCAGAAGCTGTTCTTGTGTCCACAAGGTTTCTTAGCAGTGCTGCCTTTCTTTTCTTGGGTTTGGGAAGGGCTGGCAAGAGGGTGGGATGCTAATGTTTCTATGCTGTCAGTATAGCTAACCATGGAATGGTACATCCATTACTACTGTTCTCTTTGCTTCTTTTCCTGATAAAACAATCCAAGATGTTTTACAGCCTGGCCAAATGTACCACAAACCACAACACTATTCTGTATCCAAAGGGATAGTTTGCTCTGGATGTTTTTTGAGGTGTAGCGATGATCAATAAGAACAAGAGAGGCCCAATCTGAACAGTGGCGAATGGCTCTTCCTAAAAGGCAACTTCTATCAATACCAGCTTGCAGGTGCACAAGTGGGGACAAACCAATGGTTTGATTGACTGCATTCATACACATGTTTTCATACAACTCAAAACCTGCATCTCTCCTTCCTGGTGGCCTCTTGTTGCCTATATTTTCCTGCATTTGATTTGCATAATGCATTTGTTCTTGTAGTTCGGGTGAATTCTTATTCGCAAACGGAAGGCCAATGACCACAACCGCTCGAGCAAGGTCATCCGAAAAATTCAGACCCTCCGAAAGCTTGGCACCCACAACTGCGAATAGAACAGCCCCTTGCTTTTTGTTGGAAGTCTGGACAGACTATAATAACAGTGAGTTGCAAACTTCTTAGTTCACGGAAGCAGCCCAGACCCACACTACGCTGTATTGCTTCAGCATAGTCTCTAAGTGTCGACTCGACTGTATTGCTCTCCATTGATTCCCAAAACACCTGCGGCTAATCAGATACAATATACAACTTTTCACGGCAGACGGTACCTACTTTCTTTTTCATCCCAACCTTTTCCAATAGGTGAGCAGCTCCCCAGACTTTTCGTGCAGTATCCAACGAGGTATACGACGGAAAGAATACAATCATTCCTCGAGGGACCACGCTACAGAGATTGAGAATAATTTGACCCAACTCCTTTAGTGCTTGAACGTCGCTCTGTTGTGCATGCTTAAACTCCAGATGCAACCCAGAGGGACCCTTGGTCATTATCAACGTCTGAATGTTCGACCGAGGAACAACGTGACCACAGGTAAATGTAGTCATTCTCTCCGATGGTAAAGAAGGAAATAAGCGGAGAACGACATCTGACATCTTGCCCAGAGGATGAGTATGAGGACCACGGTACTCACAGCGAACTTACTGGAGACATCGTACCTCCTGCAAGAATGACGGACCGTGCTGAGTCAACAACTTCCTGGAAGGTTGTTGATGGATTGAGGAGAAGGTATTTCATCTCAATTTCGAGTTTCTCGTTGTTATCCGTTCTCGAGAATATGATGCGACCATCTATAGCACTCAATGAATACGCGATCCCGAATCATTTATGTATCGGATCACCTTCCCTTGCACCGGTAAGACCCAGCATGAATCCCTCTACCAATTGCAGTGGCAGGCGTGTCTTTGACGCGAAGCCTGATACAGTTGATTTTCAAATGAGATCAAACGTAGGGTCAGACGGCCACGCCTACCTTGTTGTCCGTCCGCCAATGCCACCTCGGCATATCCTGAAATTTTCCGGGCAATCTGGAACACAATCATAACACGATCGGGAACAGGGGTAGAGTACAAGTACCTTGCTCTTCTTGAGGTAGGCCCCGACCTCCAGCAAGTTAATTCCGTCGACCTTCTGGCCCAATCTTTGCACGTAATCAGGTATGCTCATTACTTCCGATCCTCTTTCCTTTTGGCCCTGTTGTCTTGTTCTCCAGTCTTCTGCCACTTTTGACATCGCATCGAGATAAGTGATGAGTCGCCTGAGTTGAAGGCCGTGTACCACACTGAGGCGAGTACGGAATTTGTGGTAATAGGCTTCTACCTGCCGTAACGATGTGGACAAGATGATTGATGTCATGCTGACACTTGACAAGGAAAGTAACGTGGGTATCAGATCTGCGCCGAAGTCAACTATTTCAATCAGCGTATAGGTCACATAGGGACGTACTGTGAGCCTCGTCGATAATCACTATTTGGTTGGTCAAGTCGATACCAAGCGCCTCTCGAGCCGACTTTTGGAGGAGCAAATTATAAGGCAACGTGACAAACTAGACAGATGTAATCAACATAAGTTCTAAAAACACGATGCTTGTGTTACCTCGGCCTGTGGAATTGCTTTGCGGGAACCATAGTAAGGACAGGTATCGGCATTTTGACCCGCGATTGCCAGATCTTCGATGTCTTTCGGAGAAGCCTACCCCACGTTGATCAGGTAAATGTCGTACAGCCATATGCCACCCACCAATATCTGATCCCGAAAGTCCAGCATCCTAATGCCCTCCTCAGGGGAAGGCAAATAAGGACATCGTTTCCCAACCTTGCCTGTGAATCACATCTCTGCAAGTATGACTGACAAGTTCCGGGAAGCTCACCTTCCTGTAGTTCACGGCACTTCTCATCCAGGTCTCCACGTTTCGATCGAATGTCCTGGTTTATGCACAGCTGCTTGCGGGAACCTAATGACACTGTTCGCCATTGCCGCTGCTCCGGTGCTAGCCCATCTCCCTCCTCCAGGAAATCTTCGTGCTTCCTGCGACGCAGTGTCGCGGGCCCATCTGGACGACTCGCTGGAGCCAAGGTACGGTATTGTATGGGAAGGAACTTCAGTTTCCGCAACTCCGGGAGGACTTGTGTGAGCTGGGAGTGCGTCCGTGATGCGTAGTAGACCTTTGTGCACATCGGTTCTTCGCCCTCAGACCAAGAATGCTGTCCGCAGCTTTTCTCCACCCTGGCTTTCATGATCGAGGGCGGCACATGACCATTGGACACGCAGACACTCACTTTGCCATCAATGCACGAACTGCTGGGGATATATTGTCTTGGTCGTCTGTCACATCAGGATCATCGGGAAGAAATGAATCTTCGATGTCCCCCACGTCACAAGATACAGTGGCAGCCAGGCGCTGTCCCATTGTTATGAATTATCCCCAGATGACTGAGAGACCGGTACACACCTGGCGTTTTGCCACGCGTGCGCGTGCTATCGCCCTTAGTTTTTCCTCGGCCTTCCTTGCACGCATCAGTCTTTCCTCGTACTCATGATCTTGAGCTTCGAGTTTCCTCTGGTGTATCTGCATGGCCTGTGTGGCCACCCATGCCGGTTCTGTGACGCCGCATCACCAAAAGTAGCGCACCACAATCAGCCAGGTAGAGTTTAGTTCACTTGGCGCAGGATGGCACATGCACATGAAAAAGGCCGCCTCACCGTCACTGGGACCAGAAGCGTCCTGCGGCGATATCTTGCCTTTTCGTGCACGCTGCTGTTCATCTGCCAACCACGTCAGACTGGCACACAGTAGACTGAGCGTTTTTCCCTGGTGCGAGATGAATCACAGAAAAAGCCTTGCGCAGCACCCTTGCTCACCGTTCCTGTTGGGCTCTCCACGATGGAGACATGCTTTTGCTCAATGGACGAATACACGTGTCTCATGAGGTCCGTCTGTATCGAGTAGGGTGGATCGTACGGGAAGCCAGGAAACCGATCTGGGGTAGGCAGGACGAGGCTGTCGTGTGCTGCCATGTTGGCCGTGGTCACAAAGAAAGCCGCGACGCGTATTCTGATTGCGGAACTGCCACTCGGCTAGATAACGCGTTGAGGACGCTCGTTACATTGTCCCACGAGGAAAGTACTATTATCATCGTGCGAGTGTAAAGAAACAGAGAGAGTACGCTAAACGTGTCAACGACACAACGAGAAATATATCGAGTGGTAATAGAAAATAGACGGTACAGTGGAGACAGTCGCAAAGTGGCCATCTTCGTTCGCAAACAGCTTACAGTCGAGGTGCAATAGTGTTTAAACACTACACCACCGTACACCCTGGTTGCCCGCCCGGGATCCAACCAAGGACAGCCGGAGCATCCCCACCGCATCGCGTCATATCAGGCGTTGCGATACGTCTCCAGCCAATTGGCGGCTGCGTTGTATTCGTTTTTAACGCGAGAGAGTAAGGGCTTGATCTTCGCCAGCGCATCCTCCGCAGACAGCTTTGCTTCCTTGGAGGTGGGATCCGTCTGATTACCTAGATGCTGTATCTCCTCGCAGGTGTGCTCAACCTGGGCGACACCAATAGAGGCCGACGAGCCCTTGAGGAAATGCCCCAATGAAGAGAGTTCCTTCAGATCCTTCTTAGCGCTGTCGAGGCGACCGGTAAGGCTAGACGGTTTGCATTACAACAGCCAAAGAACGCACAAAGACTCGTCCATTTTCGTGAAGGTCGCCTTGGCTTGTGTGAAGTACTCCTGCACCATGCTGGACAAGAAGCTATGGTCGTCCTCATCCAGCTCCAATATCTGGCTGAATGCACTCATGTTGATAATGGGCTAGGGGAGAAAGAAAGATCAGAGTCTGTCCGGCATGACGGAGTTTCGGGTGGTTGCACGAAGCTACTTGCCTTGTCCGCCACGGGCTCTGATGACGGTGGGGTCGCCAATGGCTTTGGGCTCACAGAGCTCTTCTCGTCTGCGGGACGAGATCTGGCATCAAGCTTCTTCGGGGGTGGGACCTTGTTGGACGGCGAAGGGGGAGGACGCTTGGAAATGTCGTCATGATGGCTGCAAGGAGCCGGACGTGTGCGCATTGCTGTCGGCTCAGCCAGACGGGAGGACATGGAATGAGAGTCGTTCGCAGGGAAGAGTCAATAAGAATGGCCAGAAATACAGTTAACACGGGTCGGAGCAGGACGTCAGACGCCAACAGCCAGCAGTGATCTCAAGTGGAACCCAAATCACAGATATTATATATTTGTCTAGCATCGGACAACACCGTGGCTGCCCTGCGTCCGATTTTGCAAATACCTGCACCGTATACTCCCCAAGTCCATGTCAATCTCTTTATCTACCCTGCTTGGCTCGCGCTACACGACACCCTTCGATCGCAGACTTGCGATGTCCTCCATGGTATACCCTAGTTCCTGCAACACCTAACGATCATGCCCTTCAGCTTCCTGGAGTCGAAAGTGGGTCCCCTGACATACCGTGCTCGTGTGTTGGGAGAGCCAAGGAGGTGGCCTCCGTACCGGCATCCGCCTGCCATTGTATGTCACAGGCGGAGCAACCATCCGCACCTTTCCTGCACGTGGGTGCTGGTTTCACGACTCACTCAGAACAGCACACGTTGCGCGCAGGGAAGACGTACATCAACCTCCACCGTGCAAGACCGAGCAACTGCCTGGGGATGGGCGAATGTCTGATCGATGTTGTTGATCGGTCCAAATGGCACTCTGCGCACACGTCCTCGTCATCCATTCCGATATCTCAAACGTAACGAAAGACGAACCCAACTCCAGTAAATCGGTCTATCCAGTGGCTCCTATCGTGTCGTTTGAGCGCCGTGGAAATGATATCGATCAGCTCACTGCGATTCGCTACCCGTGCCGTATTCGTCGAGAAACGTGGGTCGTCGGCAAGCTCAGGCTTCTGCAATATAGTGCCGACGAGAAGTTTGAACTGCAGCTCAACACATCAACGGCCATTCACTTGGCATTAGTGCGGTCATAAAATGCACCTGCTTGTCGTTGCCTGCACCAATCATCAGAAAGCCATCTTTGCACGGGAAAACTTGATATGGTACTATTGAGGGATGTGCAGTGCCATGGCGAGAGGCTTCATTTCCGGCTATGAGGTAATTGGACGCAATGTTGGCGAGTCCAGCCAGCTGGACGACTATCAGTATTTATTAACTATGCGAAGAGGATCCGGAGGGGGTGCATAAATACTACCAACCTGGGTTTCAAATAGATTACAATCTACCCATACGCCATGTCCGGTTTGGCTCACAGAGCGCAGGGCGGCCATAATGGCACCGTGGGCGTAGAGCCCTGTCATAATGTCTGTGACCGCAACGCCCACTTTGCACGGTAGACCATCAGATTCGCCGGTGCTGCGAGGGATGTGATCAAATGACACGCGAGGACACGGAACAGCATACTAACATGTGCATCAGACCAGCCTCAGCCTCAATTACGACGTCGTAGCCTGGGGCCTGTCGATAAGGCCCGGTCTGCCCGTAACCTGTGGGGACCAGTCAGATGAGGGTGAAGGCGGAGAGAAAGAGCATCGCACCAGTGATCGACGCATACACAAGGCGCGGGTTGATCCTTCTGCAGTCCTCCCAGCCCAAACCCATGGAAGCGAGCTTGCCGGGGACGAAGTTTTCTACGAGTACATGGGAGGACTGTACGAGCCTGTGCAGGATTTCGAGTCCTTCCTGGTGCTTGAAATTGACGGTCACGGATCTTTTGTTCCTGTTCACGGCCAAGAAGTAGGCAGATTCGGGCGGGAGATGGGATGCTTCTTCGGGGGCATCCTTGGGCAGTGGGGCAGAGGGCGGACTCCAAGAGCCTCCGTTTTCGATATGTAAGCCGCAAAGCACGTCACGATGGCCCACTCACGAGTGTCATCTCCTTTCGATGTCTCCTCTACTTTGATGACATCGGCGCCCAGGTCGGCGAGTAGCATTGTGCATGTTGGACCGGCGAGTACGCGCGTGAGATCAAGCACCCTAATGTCAGACAAGGGCGGCGAAATCCCAGTCGCAGCGACGGAGAGTGTCCTTGCTCCGCGAGTGAGTGCCCGCGGTGAGCAGCGAATGAGCATTTGTGTGGTACTTACAGTTGGCTGCGGTGCCGAGCAATAGCGTAACAGGGTGTCAGGAGTCCGCCGTGTGATTGACGTGGGTCGGCCTTCTGGCACCTGCCTTTCACTCCCCCCCGTAATGCCTCCCCGCCTCTGACTGACCCACTCAGACTTACAATAAAAATAAAATATAAGCACCACTGTAAACGCCCTTGCAATGGGTTTCTTCACTCCCAGGAAACCCGAGGAAACAAGCTTTCTTGACCACGACAGGTCCGTGGTTCAAGTCATTCGTTCGCGATTGGTCAGTGCAAACCGCCCTTGTTTCTCCATGCGTCTGGACTCACCTGCACCTCATTGCGCGCAGTACGGTAAATACAGAGGCAAGCATCGCAATACCCCCACGTCCCAATCTTCCCGCAAGGCCGCGTCCCGCCGGAGCAGCGAGAGAGACTCCCAGCGCAGTCGTTCTCCTCGTTCACCACTGCGCCCACAAGACCCCACTCTCCGCCAAATGCCCCGTGCCCACACAGATGTCATAACGTCCGTTTTTTTCTATTCCCCACTGCCCGCCTTCACCCTGAGATTCATAAACACAGCTCGACACTTGCTCAACGGTTAAATGAATTGGCGATCGCCAACTCCGAGGGCCTGCTGAGGTAAGTCATCCACCCCTCCTCCGCACACCATTTGACATAACTGCTATCGCTGCACAAGACCTTCACTGACACAAATTGTCTAGCGACGACGAGTATCGTCTTCTTCGTCAGAATATTTTCGAACGCCTCGCTAGTGGTAGCTCTGTTCCCACAGAGAGTCCAGTGATTGCACTCGGCTCTCACGGCCAGAAGTGTATGCCTGATCCATTCATGTCCCATATGGCTTCGTGCTCACGGTCATTCATTTCGGGACGCTAGATTCCCAGGCATATCCAGACACTGCGTCACAGTTCCATGTAAAGACAGCGCGCACACCCTCTGTTCGTTCCAAGGCATCCGTGTCCTCCGTAGTGTCCAACTTCATTCGGCGCAGCACGCGCCGGATAAGTGGCGTCTCAAAGGAAGGCACCTTCAGTGAGACATCGAGCATCCTCTCTATGGGTTCGGCGCCACCTTTATTTAAGCGCCGTGTTCCTCGGGACCTACAGCGTGAAACCCCATCTTCTCAGGGACCACAAATACTTCTTAATAATAGTGTGAGCCCATCACCATCTAAGGAAAGCGAGTCGCGATATCACCGGTCCCTTGGGAGCGCGTCGTATCAGTCCATCTCACGGAGTACACGGCACTTCCGTACACCTCCATCGTCGTTCCGAAGCCATATCCTTGAACCAAAACAATCTCCTTCAATTCTTACCAGCGACTCGTTGCAGGACGACGAGGTGAAGTCGTCTCGAGATATTCGTAGTGAGATTGAAGCGATGGAATCGGAGGCCCTGCGTGTCCTCGACGCTTTTAGTGGACTGGAGCTCAGTGTGCTGACCCGGGGTCAGCATAGACCCGGTCATGCGCCACCGCGTCCACCATCCTCGGCCACACGGAGAAATGCAGACTATAATGATTCCTTTCTTGCCACTGGAACGAGCACCTCCGGACGGGGCACCCCTTACCACACCTCCGATGTAGATGGCTCGTCACTCAGATCATCGACATCTTTCGGAACCAGCGTTTCACAACCGCGCTCGCATCGCCCCAACCCGTCGCTCAAGACGGGTGGACCGCTCTTGCCGCCCGCAGTCGCTAATCGCAAGCGGTCTACATCATCGTTGTCATCCCGAGCCTGGATACCATCTGCGGCATCACCTACGCTGATGCCCTCTCAGCTGCGCGACTTTGGAAGCGTGTCGAGCGTCAACCTTGTGAGGTCTTTGGCTCCGACCTCTGTCACTTCGATGGACGAAGACTCTGAGTTGTCTGCTCTTGAAGCAGAGTTGGTCGACATTCGGCGGCGGCGGCAAGAGGTCACTGCTCGGTACCAGGACCGCTTGGAGTACCTTCGGGCCCAGCTGAAGGGGGCAGAGTTGAGGGAGAAGCTTCTGAGAAAGTGAGTTTGCGAGGACATGTTTGTATATTATACTACCTGCCGTATCATTCTCTACACCCATATCATTACTCCACATATGTCCTAGGATTATCTTCTACGTTGGGATTTCTGTTTATTCGATACATACTTAGCTGAGGTCCGAAAATGACATCTGGAGTGTATCAATTCTAGGTAAGACAATTGTTCAGCGTTAGATCTTGTGGTATATGTAATTGCTGTAGTAATAGCATCATCCATGATGTCCATCTTCCAGCCTTCTCACTTCGAGCTCGTGTGCTTCGAGTGTGAGGCAACTTACTAGTGAATGAGGTGAAGAAAAGCCATAGTGCTAAATCGTATGGTATGCTTTCTCAGTCCTTCTGTTGTCTTCTCTGGGCCTATCGGGCTCTAGTGTACTGTTTGACTTTGGCATTTTCATCGATGAATTAGGAAAATCATGGGATGAGGAAAGCATGCTAATCAAAATGGAGGCAATGTCGTGCTCTTGTGCGGTGATTACCCTGTCACAAACAGCATTCGAATACACCATCTCCTAACAACAGAAGACAGATTGACAGCGCACACAGACGTGTAGTTGTACATTTCAAACACAAACACGCGATCTTCATTTCCTCCTATTATGGATTTAAGCCTTGGTGAACCAGAACTGCTGCCAAGGGAGGGCGGCATTCAACTGGTCGAGATAGAGCTGGAGAAAGAAGCATGAAGCAAAGTACCCTAATGATCATAAAGAGCTTTTACCTGGCGATGAGGTGACGGGGAACCTTGAGGATCAGTCCAAGCACGATCAGTGCCTTTCAGCTGAACGCTATTGGGGGGCCACGTCAGATACAATCAAGCAGCAGAGTCAAGGGCTCACGTGTATACTTGTCCCCATTGCTTGATTACCCACTGCTGATGGTAGTGGCCAATACCGACTTCCCCGTGATCATCCTGAGCGAAGTTGGAGCCGAAGGTAATCTCGTAGGTGCAGTTCGGCGATGTGCCATTCTTCTTGATGTGGAAACGCTGGTGATACGGGCTCGCTTCGTCACAAGATCAGTTAAAACATGACTGGAAAGACCTACTGTTTTAACACCATTGACCACAACAGCAGAGTGGAAGACACCGACGTATTGGCGTTCTCTGGTCGAGATATAGTAATCGCCTGTAGCAAGTGGACAGGGGGCGGCCATGATGAAAACAATGCGGGAAGTGTTAACTCTGGGGAATCTTTAAAACTGACCCACCCTTTTATCTCCTAAGTGGGCGTTTCGATGATGCCGCTTCATCAGCATCTATACATCATAGGACCATGAAACTGCCTTGACATTGTTCACTTCTTGTTTGAGCGCCAGAATTTCTTGCGTTTCTGATGGGCCAGCCTCTTGGCAATTAATCGTGCTTTACGCCCAAGTGGAATCAAAAATTCTGGATTTAATCAAACTTTCTATTCGCATTATGGCGTGACACCTAGGGCACCTCAAAACCTTCAATGAACCGTCTTTAATAGTAAAGGGGGAACAATGTACATACATGGACCTGGGGTAAATGGACTATGACTAGATATTAGCACGAGCACTTAAAGATCGTGATCACGGGGATTGACACTGACCGCGCCATTGTGAACATCCCACTCCACATGAGGGCTTGATGCGTCTGCAGGTTGCTGTGCCGGCGTTGGCTTAACACTCTTGAGCGGGAGCGCCAATCAGTGGATGTTTAGCTAGGCTCGCATAGCTTTGATGAGGCACACAGGAACTTACAATAGAATTCTCGCGGTTGTCGTTATGTATAACCTGCCTGAAAGTCCAGGTTCAGTACCCAATACACAACGAAGGCGATACAGAGGTTCTTACGATACACGATTGAGGACGTTTTCCTGGGCACGTGTATAACTGCATCGACATGACTCAAGACTTATTACAGCTCCAAGTCCATCTTGCCGCGGTGCATTTGACAGTCATTTGGCACGCTGCCAGGCGTCTGATCGTCACATGCGATCAGTCACTCACTATCGCAGTCTCCATTCACAACATATTTTCCGTCCCAGAGTGTCCAGACCAACCTGTGACAGCATCTTCAAGTACGCTGGATAACTTGATTGGAAAGCATACTGGTTCTTGGGGGACCAACCCACCTAATCTGTGTCCAGTCTCCGCTACTTGCAAGGCTCGTCCGGCGGGGTAACTCTACTGCAGGTGGATTGTTTATAACCTGACAATCCAGGCTGGCGTGTTGAGGGTTTTGGGCCTTGGCTGGTTGTGATCAGGAGACGGAAAGATCAACATCAACGAGGCATGAAGGTTGTGGGCCCTCCAAATCGAGTCGTTCAGTTGTAAGTTTTGACCCCCGTGTCGAGTCGTGACCCGTACTATAGTAGTTTGTCGTAGCGTAGTCGGCCGTAATATCAGTTCATTTCATGTAGTGGCTGTGTCACTTCAGTGCTGTCTGAGTCTCGCGATTCCAGTGGTGTCCAACCCTGATGAAGGTCGTCACTACTTACCATCACCCATCTTCCGTATTAGACTCAATCAAATGCATACTCTCAGGAGAAGCCGACACGGAATTCCTCGTTGTGGCCAAACTCAACAGAGTAGACTTCTACTCAATACATCCAGAGGGACTGCGATATGAGAATGGCATCGAAATATGGGGTCGTGTAAGGGCAGTGAGGTCCATTCAACTGCGGGTACGTGATACATACAGCCGTTCAAAGTTTCTTTGGATATCGATTGTCGCCGTTGCAGCACCGTGCTATAAGTGTGCTTGTATTGACAGATCACCCCGAGCCAGATCTAGTATTCCTCTCTTTCACCCTGTCCAGGTCTGGCGCATCAGATCTCACTGTCAAAAAGCGACTCTCACTTTTTCAACGGAATGCTCGACCTGCAGAGTTCTTCCATGATGTCATCATCAACTACTCCGGAAGATTCGCTGTTGTGAGCGTTTACACGGCAAGACTGCTTATCGTCCTCCTAGATGACAAGGGTCAGTACGAAGGAGACGTGGATACTTCGTGCGTGTGCTCTCCTTCATCATCAGCCTGGTCTAACCGTGCTGCACACTGGTAGGACCACTGAACTCAACCTGCTTGGCCTCGCTTTCGTTGGTGTGAATACCCTTGCACTGCTCCATATCGACTTTCAGCAACGCATCCAGCTTCTTGCGCGTGATATAAACGTTGATGAAATCCAACTTTCTCCAGTGACATCATCCATCTTGCCTCCTGTCAGCCTTCCCCAACAGTGGTTTTCAGTCGAGGATCATCCTCCGCGTCTTGTCTTTGTATCTGCAGACCAAGGAATGGACCGCGATTTCACCGGTGGTGTCTTGGTGGTAGGAGGACGCAAGATCCTATTCTATGACCTTGCTTTAGGAGAAACGGCCGAGCGAAACCTCAGCAGAGCGCGTCGCATAGAACAGAAGAAGCGCAGCGCAGATGCGGAAGAAGCGAATAAAGCAAAACAAAAGGAAAAGGAACGAGAATGGAGAAAACGAAAGGCCCGGGCAGTTGTAAACTGGCCATGGTCCGAAGTCACAGCGTGTGTATCAAGTAACCGTCCTTGTCGGTCTCTCTCAATAACTGTGGTAGAACATGTACGCTCGACGAATCAAAGCATAAATTCCTTATCGGAGACAAGTTTGGGAGATTGGCAATGTTGCATGTAGATACAACAGGAGTACCATCGTTGACACTTGTTGCCCTCGGAGAGGTACATCCACAGCCTACTCTCTGTCATCATGATATCTCACGAACTCCACGACAGGCTTCTTCGCCAACTACTCTGACCTACCTCACCAGTCAAGTCGTCTACCTTGGATCCCACTTTGGCGACTCCCAACTCCTGCGGATAAGTCCGTCCGCTGTGTCCAACCCCAGCTCACCCACGCTTCCGGTGCCTCCATCAATACGAACCATCCGGCCCAAAGAACTCGGCGTGGCTGGGAAACGGCGCGCAGACGACGTCGCCGAGGGCCTCGTCGTCAACGGTATCGGTAGCTACTTGGAGCAGTTGGAGAGTTTCAACAACCTCGCACCGATCGTGGATGCCGTGATGGTTGATATTGACAGCACAGGCCAGGTAGGTGGCCTCTGCAGGCATGTCCTGAAAATGACCTCTGTATCACAGAAGGAGATCGTCACGTGTTCAGGAGGACGAAATACGGGCTCTCTCAAAGTTGTAAGGCGCGGGGCAGATTTCAAGGAGGCAGCCATCGTGCATGGAGTACCCAATGCGAGCAGAGTATGGACCTTGTCCAAGAGATATAATGATCCGTGGGTTTTGGTGGTGGCTGTCTCTACTGTCTGCTGATCGATCTGTCACAAACCAGGGAACACACCCACCTTATCGTGTCTACCCTCGAGAGGACGCATGTGTTTTGTCTCGACGAGGACAAGGGTGCCATGGTATCCAGTGCACAAGATAACCCAACTGGCTTCGAAACTTCAACTCGCACGCTGGTAGCCGCCAACATCATGCGACGCAATAGAGTAGCTGGATCTTCAACTTACGAGGATTCATCCCTAGTAATTCAGGTTGTTCCGCGGGGGCTTCTGCTCCTGGAATATGATATAGGCTCAGGGGAATTTACGCGCAAAGGAGGTCTTTGGACACTGGACAAGTTCGCAGACCCTAATTGCCCCCATCTCCAGCAATCTTTTCTGGGGCAGGAAATTGTAGCTGCTGATGTCAACGCATCCCAAGTCGTCATTGCACTGAGTTATCGATGTGTGTTACAGATCTGCACCGATGGAGAGGGGTTCGTAAGACAGCGGAGTCGGCAGTTTACAGACGAAGTTTCAGCAGTATCATGTGTCCCACTAGATCCCTCGAAGGCGTTTACGAACCAATTCGCCGTGTCGTTTTGGAAATCGAATCATGTCCAGATCGTTAGGCTGGCTCGGGATGCCAATCTTTCTGATTTGTGTCGCTCGCCAGACCTGCCTACGGGACCCCGCTCCCTGCTGCTGCACACCTTTGTCTCGAACGAGGGCGAAAAGCAAAAACATCCACATCTGCTGGTAGGCATGATGGATGGTTCGGTCGTCTCGTTTGTATACAAGGACAACGCGCTAGTGGACATGAAAACGATCTCCATCGGCACGTTGCCAGTGTCGTTACATCCAGTTGTGATTGAGGGACGGAATGCAGTAGTGGCGTGTGGCAGCCGTGCTTCTGTATTGTGTTGGGAGAAGGAGAGGCTTGTGGCCTCGCCACTGATGATCAAGGTCAGTGCATCCGTTCACCGTCCAAAGCTTGGTGGTCAAATACCTGTTGATAGGACGTGGCTGCTACCGCGTACTTGAATACCAAGGCTTATCCTGCGTCCATGGTCCTTGCTGGTCCAGAATCCCTCGTAATCGGGGCAATAACACGATTTGAAAAGGTCCACGTTCGCTCGGTGAGCTGACATGTCTGCGGTTGACATCTTCTAATGAATGCAGGTTCCTCTTGGGTATGATGCCCCTCGATGTATTGTCCACTGTCCATCTTGGAAAGCTCTCGCTGTTGCGTGTTTGCGGATAGCTCCCGCACAGGTTGCCCAAATTGAGGTATTCAGCTCTTCGGTGCAGCTATTCAACGAGACCTCGTTCGAGAGTGCGCCATCCCCCACGCATTCGCCCATCGTCACTAATCCTTCGCACAGAACTCGCGCAACTCACCGTTAAGAATGGCGAGGAGGTAACTGCTCTCCATTCATGCAGTGTTACACTCGGCGGTGTGCCTGTCTTCTTTGTCTGTGCCGGAATCACGGTGTATGATCCTCAAGAACATGAGCCCTCCCAAGGACGGGTGGTTTTGTTGCAGACTACGGTAGCTGGCAACCCTGCATCCCAAACATTGACAGCTGTGGCAGCTGCTGAAGTCAAAGGGTGTGTATATGCGTTGACCTCTGTAGGCGATATCATCGTCGCAGCCGTCAACAGTTCTGTACGTGTCAATTGTACTTGCCGTTAGTCGAGCGGTTACTCATTATCTAGCTAGCTTGTCCTTTTCAGCATGGAAGACGCGGAAGGGAGTGCATCCTTGCGTCAAGTGACTGTTTGGAATCATAATTATCTGATTTCTACGCTTGTATCGAGCGGCGATCAATTACTCGTGGGGGACGCTCTGACATCTGTTTCACTGCTCAAGGTAACTGGTTCTGAGGTGGAGCTCATTGCCAAGGACTACGGTTCACTGTGGCCTACCTGTGCCCAGATGCTAGACGAGAAGAGTCTAATAGGAGCGAATGTGAGTCGTGTATCTGTCTCATCCCGCGTTGTAGGCTAACAAAGGTGAATTCAGAGTGACTACAATATGTTTGCGTTTCGTCTCCAGCAGACGGAACTACAGAAGATATTGGAGCGAGAGGGCCATTATTTCCTTGGCGATATCGTCAACAAATTTATTCCCGGTGAGTATGCAGAGATCCATGAGTCTCGAGGCCAATCATCCGGGTAAAAGGCACATTAGGGTCATATGAAGTGTCTGGGGATGCTCCCATCGAGGCCAAACAATTGTTCTTTACGCCCACCGGCCAAATTGGCGTCGTCATCAATATGAGCGATGAACTCTCCTTACACATGACTGCCTTACAAAGGAACTTGTCAAGTTTCTACGAACGCAAGGAGGGAGTCAGCCATTCTAGGTATCTAGATCCGTCCATGATATACATAGTACCATGGCTGAGACACCTATGTTCAGGTTCCGAGCTCCGAAGAACAACTGGGGACGAAGCGACTCAGAGGCGACCTCTTTTGGATTCCTTGACGGCGACTTCCTCGAACGGTTCTTGCTCTTCATAGACGACCGACAGGCACTCCATCAAATAATGGAAGGACAGAGCGAACCTGAGAGATTGAGGATTTCCGTCCAACGCATCCAGAGAGTGTTAGAAAGGCTGCAGAGCATGCATTGACACTGTAGTGGTATCAGAATATGTAACTTGTATCACAAAAATGGATCTGTGCTAGATACTCTTGGATCATCATGTGTGAGGAGGTCGAGAATGAAATTCTGACTAAGAATAAGTCATCAAGCATGAAGAGAAGCCCAGGCATTGGTGATAACAGATGTAAGAGGGACTTCCCAGTGCAGCGTATCTTCTTGGTCGTCGGAGAGGCGCGGCGCAAAGTAGAATCCTGACACAAGGACGAGGTAGCTTTCCGCCAGAGACTATAAGTATGGAGGAATGGGTCCCTGACGAGGACATACCTGAGGATGAGAATGCTCCCGCGGTGGTAGTTGCTCTTGGCTTCGATGTATGTGTATGTCATCAGGAATACAGATAGAATGACGACGACGACGTCCCATCGAGGGAAGACAAGGCTGGGTGTCGTGTCAGTATCACGTGAAGACGATAGGGGGTGAAACATACGTGAACGAATAAGCAATCTCTCCCATTTTTTCTGGAGCGTACCACGCAGAAAAGGCAACCATAGCTGGTATTTGAAGAAGGCATACTTGCAGCGCATATGCTGAACCAATTTCCATACTACATCATCGCGTCAGAAGCGCATGAGAAGTGGCAGTCATCTGGATTCGTACCTCAGTGCAATGTTGGAGTTTAGGGCAAATGAAATGGCATTCATGAACTCGGTCGTGTTAGGAACGAGCGCGAAAAGCGTGACGCCCAAGAATTTCTCCTCGATACCAGAGCCTTGCAATACGACGTCGACCACATCGACAAGAAGTTCTGCCAACAAATTAAGAACTGTGGAGAAACAACGTTTACAGGAGTACCCACCAGCGATTAGGGCATAGAGTGCAGTGCAGCCCAGCAGGACGGCGGCACTGGTAGTCCTACTCCACTCCGGTGCTTCGTGTCCCCCGTGTGTGGCCACGCCATCGACTTCAGGCCCACAACCTAGCTTGACCTTTGCAGGTGACTGTGCCTGCACAGCTTGCTGATGTCTCAACGCGCTGACCGTCGCGATTGCCACGGCACGTGTAAAGTCGTCAGTCGACATGTTCTCTGGAAATTGCATGGGATGAAGGTGTGAGTTCTTTAGGGCCAAGTCGACACTCTCGATAATGGGTGTGTAGTTCTGAGTCATGGGTTGTTGTGGTGCAGCAATCGACACCCGCCTTTGAGAGGGTGAAGCGGGCAAGAGTGGGGGTCGCGAAGAACCTGGTAGGGGCTCCACGGGTCTGGGTGCTGGAGTTTGATCGCGGGACTCGACCTCGTATTCGGCATAGGGGTTGTTGCTGCGCTTGTGTCGAGGCTCACGAGAGGAGGAGTGTGAAGTAGATTGTAAACTGCGCAGGTAGGTGGCAAGTCGGTTGCTACTTGGAATGTCTACTAAGGGATTAAGAAGTGGTTGGGGGTTTTGCCAGATTTGAGAAGCGTGTGTACGGAGGGAGAACCAGAGGCCCACGAGATATGACTGGGGGGTGATGGTAAATGCACTAGACAACCTACGACAAAAGACGACTCACAAAGAGTAGAACAACAGCACAACAGTACATCAAATTCTTTACCGTGGATTGATAGAAGGGATCGTCGACGGGATCGGGGTGTTGATAAGAACAGCGATCGCACCTCCACTCGGGCAAACCTCTTCTTCCCCCAGGGCAACCAGTACAAACCAGTTGGAACTAGAATGGATGTGAGCAAACGGTCTGGAGTATTGGCACGTTCAAAACTCACATTACCATAAATCTGATAGAACAACGTCGGAGTAAGGGTGCCGATGAACGCCATAATCAACATCATACTCGTGACGCCCGCGCTCTTTGCGTTGAACCTTTGCTCTTTCTTCTTGAAAGCACCGGCACACATGCTGATTCCGGGCATGAGAAGGACACCAGCCAACAAGCTACCCACAATCGAGCCCTCCACGAGATGTCCTTTGCCCTGGGTCAAAGCGATGCAGTAAAGTATGACTTCGATGACAGAACCAAAGGTCGCATTGATGACGGCGCCCATGCCGATAGACGACTGGGCGGAGATGGAGGCGACTGCCATTCCGATGAAGTACGACAGGGGGATCACGCTTGCCAAGCTCATGAGAAAGATGGCCGCACGGGAAGCGATCAGTGCCACTATAGCGGGGACGTGCTTGCCTGCGGCCTCGCTGTGCTCGACGAGAGGGAGGAGGACGAATCCGTCGAATATGACGAAGAACACGAGGGGAAGGAGATTAACGAATATGATGTTGACACCGCCGACGGTGTACTTGAAATACCGCCATCCGACGGCGTGGTAGACGCACAGAAGCACAGTTGAGTTTGCCGTGCCCGTGGTGGAGGGTGCAGCCTGGCCCTGAGATAGGCGTGGGTGTTTGACGGAGAATTCGACAGGGGGTTCGACAGAAGGGGAAGCGGTGCCAGTGGGCTGGGCTGTTGGGGGTCCTGGTGCTGTGATAACGACAGCAGGGGGCGGGGCACAGAAACGTAAGCGAGTGGGATTTGCAAAGATGTATTGGATGAGTGCCCAGATGAATTTAGCCATGGGGATAGTGATGATGAGTGCCCAGCAGGCGATGCAGGTGAGGAGCATTAGGGGTGCGATGATGAGGCTGAATGTTATCCAGAAAGCAGCGCGTCCTATCCAGTCATCGGACACCTTCTGATAGCCATCGGGTGAAGGAACTGGGGAGGGGGTTGCGCCGTAGGACTTGGATGGCAAAAGCATGGCGCACTGGTCAACGGTGGGTAGCAAGGATGTGTTTTCACCAATAGGTTGGAGAAACTCGTCAATACGCGCAGGTGACGGTCCATGGTGCGCAGTGGCCGGTGTGATGGTGGGTGTCCTGGATAAAGATGTGTCGTGGGCAGCACTGGTGCCATCGCTGTCGTCTGCTACTCGATTCTCTTCGTCACCGTAATCCTCCCGGTCTCCTTCGACGTATTTACCAAATGGCCAGCCAAGGTACCAGCCAAGGCCGAATACAAGAGTAGCGTATCGCCTGCCGCCGAGTGGTAGCATGCAGAGAATGAGAGCGACAGCAAAGCAAGTGAGAGCGAGCCACCACCCAAAGCACATGATCCAGAAGATATTTCCGGGGGAGAGATGGCGTTCAGCATGCGCAGATGGTATAGAATGGAGGGCAGCATCCGCGTTGCGTGTGATGGATCTGGACTTCTTGTACAGAGCAGGTTTCCATATGGGAAGGCCGAAGGGATGTTCGACGTTGATGAGAGACTGACGGTCCTTGACGGTGATGGGATCGTCATCGTCCCGCATAGTTTCGTTTCCGTCGCTCTCAGGACTCTCGTTTTCGTCGGGAGAGTCGTTGGTGATAGACTTTGCGCGTGGACGACGAGCGGGCAATATATCCTCGCGGCCCCCCTGGATATCGTCGACGTCCTCGTCTTCTTCACTAAGCATGCCTGTTTCCCAAAGGGTCCTTCCTGGAGCGGCTGCATGTGAAATGCTGCTTTGGCTAGTGCTCCTTGCTCTGCGCTTGGATGAGCTAGCGGACATGGTCCTGGATGGATGGTAGGGCCCGGACGGCGGCTGCCTCGGAGACGCTTGGGACTGAGGAGGATAGTAGGATGTGCCTTGGTGATGGTGGATGGGTGCGTCGCTGGCTGCAGACCAACTTTGCGAGCTGTGACTGCGACTGCGGTGGAGGAACGGCGGTGTCGTTGTCGTCGGCCTCGATGACTGGTTGATGGTGTCGTCGTCGCCGTGGAAGCCACCACTGCCTGACTTCCTGTTCGTGTTCATAAATTTGGCCTGACCCAGTCAGTCGGAACAGTCGCAGATATCTTCGAGAGCTTCCGTGTCTGACACAACCCCTTTCGGTGCGACTTTGCAAACACGCACTATGATATCAAACAAACAACAGTCGACACATCGCATCACGCTCTAGGTAATGTAGGAACGATGCGGGTGCGACCGCTATTGCGACTCTCATCAAGCATCATCGACATCCTTGCCCGACCAACACAAAACCCGTAATGACCGTGGGAGGCTATGAACTCCTGCCAAATACTGGTAACTCAAGTTACATCCCTCACAGGAAAGTGTACATCTTTGCACATGACCCAAGGAGGTAGACGAGTACTACCAGAGGATGCAACGAATAAGGTTAGTTTATGACTTCTGCATGAAGCCGAAACCACTTATTCCAACTATGTACCTGCGACACGTTGACAAAGACTAGCGGCACGATCCTGTCGACTTCACACTTCGATCACGCTGCCGCCCAAGAGTGACTGCCGACTTCTGGGTCGATCCCGGTCAGAGATTGCAATGTCACTTGTCCGAGTAATAGGCGTTCCAACTCGGGGGCCTACACACTTCGCTCACCATTCTACAACACGCGTGGAAGGTGGCTATTCAAATACACAGGGTGGAGGACCTTACAGAAGGGATCTCCGTGACAGGAATGTTTCACTGAACCCCCATCCTCATGTCAGGGCCACTCCAGACTAGGACTTCTGTCGGTAATCATGTCGCTGGTCTGGGAGGCGAGTACCAGCGTACACATAACAGGCGGTATATGCACGCTAGAACCGTTTGAAATCATTTCACCTGTCCCTCGCCGCCATCTACTGCAGTCGACCGAGAATCTTCATTGGCTCCAATTGGGATCACACCCTGACTCTGATTGCAGGCGTGATGTACTTCTCCTGTTTCTGTGGCTTTGTCTGCGGCATCCGTTTATCCCTCAACCAGTAGTGCCAGCAAACACCTCAGCTTCAGTGGGCTGCAGGAACAAGAAATGGCCGTCCGGCCTTCGCTATCTGGATCGCTTGGAAAGCTTATGAGGGCAGTTGAGAGAACCCGGTGCTTGTCGGCGTTGGGTTCACTGGACTCTGCATAAGCAGGGTTTGAAGGCGTGGGTCGTTTCTTCTATCGCCGCATCCGTTCGGGTGAAGTGGTGTATAGGTCTGGGAGATTATTCTGGCTGTACGTTCATCAAAACTTTATGTTGCGCGCGCTCGAACTTACTTGAACCAATGGCCTCATAGGCTATGCCACTCCATCACTGGATGGAGTTGAGTATACACCTATCGTTTCGGCATTGGTATTGTATGATGTTCAGTATTGGGGCCTCGATTATCCACCCCTTACTGATGGTATGTCTCGTCATCTTGTTGTCCTACAGCAACTTGGGCAACTTAGGCAAACTTGTCAATTAGAGATCTTGCCAATATTGAGTTTGATGGTGAAAATGGCAAAGCTGACAGGTACAGGTGTGGTGTGCTCCTGTCAATAATCCCAGCAAAGTTCTGCACAAATTTGATCCCATCCTTGATGAACATCAGGAGTTCTTCTTACTCCATCCTCCTCTGCTAATTCAATGTTACTGGGATGATACCCCATGTTATCCATGCATAAACTCACCTGCAACCATCCCTCAGCAGAGATCAGGGCCCAATAGGCCTCCCCAATTAACTTTGATACACCAAGGGCCTCCAACCAAAATAGTATTTGCTCACTAGTGACAAGCCCCCTTACTGATTGAGCCAGGTCTGGATCAAATGAGACATCTTGGAGGTGGGTTGCCCAGAATCAACATGAATACAACAGATGTGGTGGAGTGTTTTCTTGGACCCTCTTTTCCAGGTTTGCCACCTCAAAGTTGGATAAGTATGATGTTTCCAGTCCACAGATATTGAAATGAAGGCCAGCTTGCATGACAGAAAGCGGCGACAACAAGATCACGATGTACATCACCCTGCTGAATGAAGAACCCTCCGCTCCGCTTTTCGTCGAGCAAAAAGTCATAGAACGAAACATGCAGGGGGCGGACAGGAGTGGATACCTCGCTGGCACCAACAAGTAGTGATGCCATGGAGTTGAGGACGAATCCTACAGGATAGTGGTCATCCTCCCGAGGGAACCTGTCACGCATAAAGTCCAATGCACTGATAGGGAGTGGTTCCTCCAACCACAGGATCTGTCGCATGACCGAACGAAATACCTGGCACTCATCGGGCCCTCTGAAAAGATCGTTCAAAAATGTGGTATACATTTCGTCGAGGAGAGTCCGTCCCAGACGTGCCCATTCGAACACACCACCAGATTTCGCAGCAAGCTGTTGGAGATTTTCGTCGGAGAACGCCCCACGGAGACTCTTCAGACGGGTAGAAACATAGAGATGAATGTCGCGCATGGAGGCCTCCGTATCAATGGCATCGAGCGACCTGGCATAGATATGCGGAATGGTGTTTAATGCTTCGCCAATGTCCACGAGTGGCCGAGAGGTCAGGAGAATCCGTTGTTTGCTGGGAGTTCCCCACCATATGCAGCAAGGACCTCAAGAACAGTCACCCTCGTGCGCTCCGCACCACTCTCATCCAAAGCATCAATGACTACCACAACATTTCCAGTAGGGGAATCTTTCAATTGGGAAAGGGGTTCGAAAATGAATTTTTTCCATTGCGCTACGGTCTGTCGCGTCCCTTAATGAATGGTTGTTGGTCGTCACCTCAACCAGAAGCGGTCGCAAACGGAGGTCGCGATCAGCCAAGTCACGCGCGATGGTCGGGAAGAGCTTTGTATGGAACTGTTCGTGCTGTCTAACGCGACTGAAACAGAAGCACGATCCAAGCAAACCGAGATTCTGGGCTTGCAAAGCAATCGTGTGCGCGATGGCCGATTTCCCCTTTCCAGCTTGTCCGTAGAGCCAGAAAATCCGCGGTGTGGCAGCGTTTGTGTTGTTGATCCAATCAACGATTTCATTCAAGATCTCGATTCTCGTGCCATCTAAACACTTCTTTGCCTCATTCAGTCCGGCTCTGTCCGCACAAGCCAAGCAGGTCGAACTAAGCTCTTCGTAGATTTGTTTGATGCCATATTGGATGTCTGGAATTGGTCGATCTCGAAGTTCTTGCATCAGCTTGTCTAACTCCCGGTTATAGTTGGCGACCTTGGTCGTTGTCTCCGAGAGAACACTCTTCCCGAGGCAAGACCCTATGAAAAAAATGAGTCTCCCGAAGACCACAAGAATAGGTGGCATACGGAAAGCCTTGGTTTCCGATTACTTTGTGATGAACTGCGCGCATTCCTGTATGACTTGGGCGATTTCCACTAGGACGTCTTTCGTGGCATTGATCTTCGATGAAGACCTGTTTTCCAGGAGGAGCTCGTAAGTTCGTTCGATTCCAGTGATGAGGCCCCCGATAGATGCGTCAAGACTCGCGTGCGACAGCATCAACTATCCAGATTTCCGTTAATCGAGGACATCGTGCGGGATCGATGCATACCTTGGAGGCTCTGTTTAATGCACTCAGGGCCATCTGAGCGTATGGATGGATCTCTGCGGGATCATCAGTCAAATTTGACTGTCTTCAATTGGGATGACAAACTCGAGTGATGCCATTGACGACCGTACTGAAGGTGCTAAGCGTTTGGCGATATCCAGTATTGATGGTATTTAACTGGATCACTGGGCCAGGAACGGAGTCCATATGTGCGTCCTGTATGTTGCCGAGTATGGTTGGAAAGGTTGCATATCGCCTAGCACCTGATGAAATCCATAAGCATCAGCAATGCATGTGGCTGCATGTGCACGGACCTGGTGTGCAGCAGCAGCATGTCCCTTTCCTGTGGTTTCTCCAGGACCGGTGGCAGTGATACGGTCGCCCTGACGTCAATTGCCATGGGCTGGGTGTTGTTCGTTGCATGTAAACCCTTCAGATCCAGATCGCGGATGCGTAGCTAACGTCATACCTCTTGGAATACAGCAGTTAGTCCTTCGTTCCCCACTGAAGCGGTAGTGTTACTAGCCACAAATGGCTCGTACAATTGCGTAGTAGGTCTCTCAGCCTCCCGCTGTCGTATGCGCTGGGACCTGGCTAAGACACCCGAGCCCCCAGGCAGAGGGAGTCGGGTAAGGAAAATGCTGGAATGACATCAGAGCTCTCCTCGGCACCAGAAAGTGCTGTGGAACTCGCATACCCTGTGTTGGCTAGATGAGCTGTCTGCAGTCTTCAGGTTTTTCTTTGGCATTTCTGGTGTTATAGGTTGAGGGGATGGTTTGGTTCACAGTTAGCAGGAGAGGGCAAAGGGACCGTAACTATACAGCCGCGTTCACCAGTACTGGTCCGGTCCGTCATCTGCCCGACTCGTGCAACCCCCTCTTACATAATACCCATGTCTTTCCGTCATGAGCCCTGCGCGTACAACCCTCTGTATTCCTTCCACGGATCCATCACGATAACAGCTCGAACAGTGTGTATCAATGCTCTCTAGCGACATGCTCACCACTCGATGAGGGCCTCTATCCTGCTCGCCACTTTTGGTTCCACCCCACCCCGCGTCACCCGACCTCCAATCTCGATTTGCAGAAAGCAGCAGAGAATTCAGCGTTCCCACCTGCATGTACCCTGATCTTTGGTGGTGCTTGTTTTGTGACCGTCCCCCGCTACTAGGGGGTACGACACAATGGATGTCGTGGCAGATGTCTGGGCACTGCCATTGGAATTGAGTGCGAAGGCGAGTTGGCTCGTCGTTTCTGCTCTACATAAGAAGCCAAGTACGGCCGTGTTTCGGACCTCCTGGCCATTTACAGGCCCGATATCAGATTTTGTGAAGGTGGGGATGGGTCAACTGGGACTGCGACAATTGGGATGGATGCCTATGTCCACAAGTAATTTACTAGTCTGCATTCTTTGACAATGCTTATCGCCCAGCGGGAATTCTGCACTACTATATGCAAACGTGAGGTTGCAACAGCGGTTGTATCAACTATTTAATATAGACGGTGAGTTAACAGCGAGATTGCACCCCCTGCTACTGCGCTTCCTGCAATAAGTATTAGTTCACGAGTTCCAATGGTTCCCAGCCATGGATGTAAGATGCGTGTCTGGTTCGATAGCTGCTGCTCCTCGACAACCCCTGTTTGTGTGGAAGATGGAGGAGCGGCGGTATGTGTCGATGCATCATTGAACAGCTCTGCCAGTAGCCTCTCCTGGTTTTCCAAACGCTCCTCTATCCTCGCTCTCCCCTCGTCGATGAGTAGCTTTGTTTCCGCCCCCAGTTCCTCTACCTTCCGCTCAAACGTCAGCGCCAATCGTGTTCTCTTCCACGGCTCGACGAACACGATCGCGACCAAGAACACTAGCAGGTTCACACCCAGCACCGCCAGCGAGCCGTACGTCGACGCACTCCGTATCTTGTCACTCCATACCTGCTCCTCGTGATACCGCGCCAATATAGCACGCATGAGTGCACTGAACTCCCGCTCGACTGCATCCTCGGATGCTGCGACGGCTACCTTGGCTTGTGCCTCCTCCTGCTCGCGCGCGTGGTCCGCACGGACGAGTGCCGTAAACCGTCCCACGTCATCGTCGCTCCAGCTTGATTTACGCTGCAGCAGCTCGTTCACGTCGCGTTGCGCAGCTGCACGGTTGATGACGGCTTCATCGTAGGCAACCTTGGCAGCGCGTGCAGCCTGTCGGGCAGCCTTAATCTTGGTCTCTGCATTGGAACAAAGCAGTTCGTCAGCACCTGCCCCGGTATACAAAGTGGGCAGAAGAAAAGAGGCAGGCACACCTTGTTCCACCACCCGCCGTTTGAGAAGGTCAATAGCATCATAGCCCGTCGCACGGTTCAAGTGCTGTGCGAGCTGAAAAAACGTCGTCGTTGCTCGCCCCGAGTACACATCTACGCGACGTCGCAAAGTCATCGCAGCAACGCCCGACCACTCCCGCATGCGCCCTTGGAGTATTTCAAATCCAAACGCGGGTCGTGTGTCCAAGTCCGAGGTCGTCGATGTGGATGTAGAAGCATCTGGAGCTGTGGACGGTTTGACAAGCTTGTGTTCGAGGATTCGTTTCTGGTTAGAGAACGAAGCAGTACTAGAGCTAGTTTGTGAAGCAGCAGTATCCAGAGTAGCAGCTTCATGAGCAGGCTTGGAGGCGTCTACAGAAGATCGACTTCCCGCTACTGATGATCCTGCTCGTTGGCCAGCTAGCAACGACGTACATGCTTTACCGGTGCGTATACTCGCCCGTAGCATCATACAAGAGTCGCCTTGGACCTCAGTCGGGTCGTACCGGTTTGCGGAGGAGGTAAAAAGTGAAGGAGAACGTGGGGGTAGTAACCAATATCATTGTGTATGTTCACAATATAGACAAGTCTTGGCCGCGCGACTCAACAAGTCCCCCTGATAGCGAAGCTACTCAACCCACATGCTTGAAGCTGGACTAACTACACCGTCCAGCAGGCAACTAAAGTTTAGTATTTTCACGGTAAGCCTGGAGTGCATAGATTTTACTCTGTGTACTTGCTTGGCGGAATGCAGAATGGCTAACTCTTTGAACTTACGGTACTAACTTTTAAGGTGTACGAGACCCTATAACTTCCATCCCTTCACCGGAAGAATTCTGAGTGAGGATAGGTGCATATAAATGTCGGTTTGTCGCCCCCACTGCCATGCCTCTCAGCATGACTTTGGAACCTTTACCAGTAGCTGCACGTCTTCTAGCCGCAATCTTGGCTATATGCGATCATCACGACCACGACCTAAGGTCTTCCTATTCAAGTCCCAGGTTTCTTTCCCTGGGTCGGTCCTTTCGTCAGCTTCACCTTCAGACGAAGTGAATTTCATAACTCTTTGCAAGTAAGTCTCCACGGACATGGTTTTTGAGTGGACTGCAACTAAACTTCGTATCCACAGAGTGCGATACGGGCCGGCGTTCAAGCTTCTGCTTAGGAATCGTCGGGTCACCGTTGTGGAGCCCCCGGAAGCCATTCATAACGTCCTAGTTTCTGACAATCGTGCTCCTATTACAACCCGTGCCCAGAACTATGAACATCCACGTATTGTCGGCAGTTGTACATCGCTCTGTCAGAAACTGCATGAAACTGCAGTCCGAGGAATCTTCGAAGCCTATACTCGACAAACACTTCTCGAAGTGAAACTTGGGTGACTCACTCCATGTTTCGCTGAGATTGTCTGTAACACAGTGACTCAGTGGTTCAATGGGAACGACCTAGTGTCGCTCAAGTGGTCTGTTACAGACTTCGCCATGAATGTGATCCTCCTTGGGAGTAGGTTCTCCCCTGATACACACGATGACTTCATCACAAGCAGCCTTCCAAGTCGACTTTCTAGATCCCCATTCTGGTTCTTCCCATCCAGCCGAGCCTTAGAACGGCTGCGCCAGAAATATTGCTCACCCTATTGTATGCTTACAGCCCTGAGGCTATAATCACATGTATGGTAAGAAATTTTACTCTGTAAATTTGTGTGTAATCCAGATTTTTCATCAGTGGCGAGTTTCAGTCTGGAATTAGTGGTGGTTGCTTCAGGCTTTTGCCTGCAGTCTATGAAGGACTCGAAGCCGGTCCAGGTTCCTGAATTTTAGGATTTATTTGCACAGGTTTTCCGAAACAATATAAACGGAATTGTGAAGCACTTTACACTATACTCTTGCTCTCCTAACCAAATGCAACTTTTCTCCTTTTTCTTCAAGGCATACTGTGGTCGTCAAGTTGCTCCGGAGTTCTCCGTCGTTGGATTTCTGCATCTTCCCGATGTCTTGTTGATGTCTGCATATATATGCTCTAGTACTGCCCTCGGGTAAGCCCATCATGCATGGGGCAAGCTATTTCGATGGACACACATACCATCAATTATTGCAAAGACTAACAGTGCCCATGACTCCGAAACCACTAGCATAGCAGCCTGGCGCCAATGTACTGCTCAGCATTAAGCCCGAGAAGTAAGTCCAACAACCCATTATAGCTCCTGGCTATATTCAGACACATTAGTGCCGCAGTCTTTCTCATGTTGGAAATGGCTTACTCTCTACCTGTGTTGTAGCATTGTCCTGCCAAGACGGCATCACTAGTCAAGGCTAGTGTTATTAGGAAAGTTTGCGGCTGATGACCAGGCTGGCCATCCATATGAGCACAACAGCCTCTCAAATCTTTCCCGTCCATAAAACGAAGACACCATGCAAGAAAATACACCATCTCTTTCCCCACCAACATTTCGTGTCCCATGGCATCGAATGATACCACGCAGGCTCATGACGTGCCTTTCGACGGCAAATCAGTCTACATTCGCAAAGTCCCCGTCCTTGACCCCAGCTTTTACTCCCTCTCTGAAGCAGAAGCAGAATTTTTCAAAGCTACAACTGGGATTAATGATGACGAGGAACTGAAGATGCACATCCTGATGGCACAGGAAAATGCTTACAAGGTCGATCCTTTCTTGGCCTACCCTACCATCCATTCTGACTATCCGAAATTTAGGTTGCGCCATATCCTTGTATATACAGATTCGGATTCCTGCGGTGCGTGAAATACTTCACAGGCAGCCTTCCCAGTGACTCACCGATACACTATATGTAGGACGAGAATCTCGAAGCAACCAATCTACGAAGATATTATTAGAATTGGGCGCGAGCGCAAAGACGCTGTCTTCCTTGATATCGGCTGTTGCTGTGAGTGCCTCTCACTAAGGTATCATTTACCTGCTCTCACTTCATCGATAGTCGCCACAGACGCCAGGAGAGTCGCAACCGACGGATTCCCAGCACACAACATTGTTGCATCAGACCTGAAAAAGGGTTAGTAAACCCCTTTACCCAGTTATTGTTACTGACGTCACCCGAAAATTAGAATTCCTTGAACTCAGTCATATCTTGTTCAGGTCATCAAAGGATACATGGCCGGCGCATTTCATCCCCGGCGATGCACTTGACCCTGAGATGCTTTCTGTCGTACCGCCTGCACGAGGACCTAGACAGGAACCACTTCCAGACCTGTCAACCTTGACGTCACTGAATCCCCTTCACGGTCACTGTTCAGTCATCAATGCAGGTGCCTTCTTTCATCTATTCGACGAAGAAAAACAATTACACCTAGCTCGCGCTCTTGCCGGGTTGTTATCTACGGAGCCGGGGTCCATAATCTGTGGTGTCCAGGGTGGTAAGAAAGAGAAGGGTACCTTTACACAACTGATTGACGGCGCACGATATGATCTCTTTGCGCATTCCGCAAAGAGTTGGGAAGAGATGTGGGATGGGATACAGGTCAGGGCTGAGTGGGAGGAAATGGATCATAAGACGGAGTTTCTGTGGTGGAGCATCACGCGGTTGTAGAATTATGGTGTAGAATAGCAGATGTAGGGTTTGCTGTGAATAGACGAAGTGCCTTTACGGTAATGCAGGAGCCCCCAAGGAATGAATCTTATCCATCCTCGCTAACCCGATCAACCCAGGACAAGATGCCAAGCACCTTGCAATGCCCACGTCGATAATCAACCACATCTGAACTATTAAATATGCTCGCCTAGATGAGGAGGTACATACCTTGACCAGTGACACTCACAAGTGAAGCGCCCCGCATCATGTGGCCAGAACGCATACATCATTTCCGCTTCGCCATTTGCATAGTCAAGTTATCTATGTAAACCTGCAACGTCGCGTTCTCAGAAGTGAGTTTATCAACATCCCCCTGAACAGTGTGCACTCGTGCGAGCAGAGCTATGGGGATAGAGTCACACAAAGGTCGTTGGCTCATGAGCCACGTCACCTCACACGAACCTCTCAAGTCATCCTGTGAGGCAGCAATTTCCCTACCAGAAAAATTTATCAGTCCGTGACGCTATGGCTATGTTGCAGGAAAGAGCTACAGACTTCAACACTTGTTCTTTCCTGATGGCATCCTTAACTATGTCATGCGATTCCGGTTCGGACCCGCCCCAAACCACAGACTCATAGAGGCCGTTGAACGTCATAGTGGTTGAGCCAACAAAGTGGCGAGTCGGGAAGGAACTGGAATTTGTGTTTGTTGAATAGCCAACAGTGGCCAACAGCCACAAATTACGCTTGGCTCTCTTGTCAGCCCCAATATTCCAGCTTGCAACAGCCCCTGTCTCATTTGTCCATGCGGCACCAGTCACGACCAAGGCAAGAACAGCGCTACGTCCTGTTTTCCAGGAGTCATCTCCTCGTTCAATTTATCTAGACTGCGGCGACAGCACACGATGGCTTGACATCAGCTAAATGGTAGACGGCCTTTGGTACCCAGCGCCCGACGTCATCCCAAAGTTGTTGCGGTCCACACGAACGATGGTGCACAGAGAGGCTAATTTAAATGCACTTTCTGTTGATGGGGCGTTACCAGATCTCCCTTCATCACCAATCAATCAACATGTCCATTGTGTATCGGCCCATGCAACCTTGTCCAAAACTTGCTCTCTGCCAAGATAAAATGACTCCAACACGTTCCAATGTGATGCCAAAAGCTGGGCTGCATAGGTTCGGAGCATGGAAGCGGAGGTTGGCGGTCGGGTCATGTTTGGCTAAACAAATGAGCTTGGTAAGGCTTGGTATCCTTCTACGAAGAGGGGAGAGTCTGGCTTAGGGAGGGCGAGGTGCGCTACTTGTGTGGTCCGGCCGCATTCTGCCACCTAATCCATATCTGACACTGCACCAAATATTCACGCATCCTAGACCAGGTGTCATGACACTCCCAGATTACCAGCTCCTTGGCACTGCACCAAGCAAGGTTCATGCCAGCGGCAGCTGGCACTTCCTTGAGTCAAATATCAAATAAGGAAATTGGCCTTCGCCGTCCCTTATCTTGTCATCGTGCAATCCAACTGGATGGAATATTTGCCGACCGAGCTCTGCCTAACCACACTGAGTCGGTACACATGCTACTAGAATTGCCGTATCCGAATCTAGATAGCCTGGATTGGAGGTTGTAAGTCACACGATCATCTTCTTACATAACAATTGAGGCTCTTACGTCCACTAGACCCGTCATTGCAAATATTGTCGCAGCATGCTATGCCTTCACAGCAGGTACTAACATCTTCGCGGCACTGAATCCAATCAAGGCTACATGCGTGTGACACTAAGATTAGTAGGGTCCGCTAAGCACGTGCACGGCTGATGGGCCACCCAAGTGTGGCACACAAACTATCCCAAAAGTTACACAAGTCATTCGAATAAGGGTGAGTGAAAGAGGTGGAAGATGGGTTGAATATCATATGACTCACGGCACCCACTATCGCACCAGAAATCTCTCGATACGTACGTGGTTAGCATAACCCCCCAGGAGCTGCATCAGGACATCACTCGTCGTTCTATGTAGGGTGGTCCAAGCGCGAGACCTCGTCAGCAGCGGCCACTTGAAGGGCCATACGCAATAATCACGCGATACTGATGAAACGAAACATCTTGGCAACCAGGAGAGGAACTGCTCAAGTTGAAGAATTCCTTCCAGTCCGTCTGCTTTTTACATTTTATGCCCTAGTAGGTGGCCGAGCGTTTCAAATCATGTAATTGAATGAGAGGTGGCGTATTGGACGTCCTTGGCTGCCACAAGTCTTTACATGGCTCTGGGGCCTAGAGTGACGCCAACTGCCTACACAATACTATGGCTGTTTTGAGTGACCAACAATATTTTAACAAGCGATGTAGTCCGTTGACTCCTATTAGGGTATAAGTAGGTTGAATTGTGCACCTTTCCTGAAGCCCTCACTGCGCAGTGATGATAACTTAGCGCGCTGCCGCTACACTTGAACCCCAAGTCCTGCCAAGTGTACCCATTTTCAGCGATCAACACCATGAGGAACAATTCCACACTCCACGGTCGAGGTAGGAAAGGCGCGGAAATTAAACTAGTCAGTGGCAAGTTAACCTGCACTTCTGTAATATATGTCCCCCCAAACCACAACATTTCTCCCACCTTGTAATTTGAGCAAGTCCAAATTTACTGCCAGTGTCATCCAACGGTAGGGACAAACCGCCTTGCTTGGCAACGTTTCTGCTGCACCGATCATATCTGCAATCAACCTAACCAGAGTCGTTGTTAGTAGTTACTCTGCTGCATCAGGATCTATTTTTAGTCAGGAGCCAGTGAGCGGATTTGAATAGGTTCCCTTGCATTTATCACTTATCACTGTAATGTAAACTGTCTTGAAAATATTGATGGAACAAAGCTCATTTTCGCAACTAGCCTATTATGGTAGGCTATTGGCTGAAGCACTTATCTACAGCCACATTGATGATAAGCTCTTTACGACTTGGCTCAGGCGGCAAAATTGATGTCGCTTACAAAGATACGGCCATTGTCCATGGGATATGCACTGGAACGAAGCCCACAGATCATTCACCAACAGTGGTACCCCTTACCCGCTCAATCGCTCTCCTCCGAGGGTCCCTGTACCCACCACGACCACTCGTGAACCCGAGACTAACTGCACGCCCGTGCTCCCTCCATGTTTTCACAGGGCTCGGCAAACTGGAAATAGAGTCTGTCACCGAGATATTATCGTCGTCTTTCTTGGGATGTTTGTCGGTACCAGCCCCCGGAAGCCCACCCAATGCCCAGCCATCTTCGATGCCGCGCTTGATACTCCAAAACCATATGAGTCCAAAGACAGGCGTGGAAACGAGGACGTTAAGGACGGGGAACAGGTCTGGGTATCGGCTGGGAGGGGTCACAACCATCTCTAAAACGTGGAGAAGGAACATAGCAGCATGGACGACCTTTACAATCATTCGTTTAGTTATTCATCCGTGAGTGCAGTGCATACGTACAGTCGATAGCAGGCCAACGAACGAATCTGTTTTCAATCGGAACGGGTTGTGGCCGACTAGCCGGCACCACAAGAGAAGCGTCGCAATGTACTGCACACCCAGGCCATCCCTCTTGAGTAAAGGCCACATGCTATATTTGTGAGACAAGATCAAAGAATGATATTTTCGGAGTACATACCTGAATACTCCTACAACATTGCCTAAAACACCCCAGGAATATACCTCGTCGCCTGGGGTAGCACCAGAAAGTAGAAGAGTAAGTGGCAAGAGTGGGAGGAGTATTGTCTTCTCGTGAACTTGAAATGAGAAGAGGAAAAAGGACATAGATGTGGTGAGCAAGGCATAGGGTAGTAACAGAAGTATCGGGGCCGGGGTATTCACAGGTATTAAGGATGGTGCAATATGATCCTCTTGCTCTTTAGGGGAAACCAGAGAGCGTAAACACAGTCGAGTTTTATATGCTCCCCATAAATTCCCAATCACCGCAGGAAGAAAGCCGATTGCTGTAAGGACAACGGACATCTTAACCAGTTGATGTTCCCTGCCGCCGAACACCCGCTTCCATTTTAGAACAGTGATGTTGGTAAAACACCAGAAATTGGCCACCTTGTCTTCAAATATTCCCCGTGCAAAAGGGAAAATGCGTGATATGGCAGCAAAGAACGTGGAAAGCGATGAAAATGGGGGTAGGAATGGGGAGAATAGAATGATGAATGAGAATAGAGTGATTGCAGCAAGACGAATAAATAGTTGAGTCCTGTGCTAAATCTCTTAGCTATGAAGAGCCGCCACATGCAGACACACTCACCCTTGAACAGGGCCAAGGAAAAGACACTTCCCTAGTAGGTACGATCCGATAGCAGGGGCATAGTACAAGGACATTTGCTTGAAACCCAAGCTAAGAACAAAGCATACAGCTCCGATAACATCCAACCCTGCAGCAAATGCATCAAGGGCCAGGAGAGTCAATCCTACCCAAATCTCAGCATACAGGTCGACAGAGGGACTGCATAAGTGACGCACCCAACATCACCGAGTTATACTGGAAGTGACCAAAATCTATGAGTAGAAGGGCAGGTTGGAACAAAAGAATCAAGAATGCTGCATGCTGCCGCAACTCGGTTGAACGGTCAGCAATAATCATAATTAAAGGAACGAGTACC